>SKCR01007515.1:0-55738 GCA_019454045.1 Zanthoxylum bungeanum | reverse complement strand
TAATGCTTTTTATTAACTGGTCATTAATAAAATTGATTAGGTAAACTTAAAATGAATTTCGAAAAGGGATTTTAGGTTAAAGACCTTAGACTCAATAGCCCACGATCTTCCTTGATGATAGATAACCCTTTAATAGATTTCCTTACAGGATAGGAATATACCTGTCGGGCGGGGTTAGCCATAATTGGAACTTAAACTTAATGAATCCAGGTAATTTGGTTGACATAGACATATGGTTCAATTGGGTTATATTGGGTATTTGTAATCGACCATCGGAAGAGGCTTTTACATAATTTAGTGTTCCAGGTTAATAAATTAATATATTACCCAACTGTAAGATAACCACTTCATCTTTAATAGATATTGGAAGGATTCACAACCCTGGATAGTTTTATAAATTTGAATTTTCTTCAATCTACTTTCAAGAAATTTTATTTACTTGTTTTAAGTTTTAAAGTCACCACACAATCAAACAATCAATCTATTAGATACTTGTAAACATTTGACCTCATAAAAAATTAATAGCAAAGGTTTTAAGTCCTCGTGGGATCGATACTTTTTATACTACTTGAACGATACGTGCGCTTGCATTATACGCGTGTGATTACGCACCGGTCAAGTTTTTGGCGCCGTTGCCGGGGACTTATTTATCTTTCACTATTAGTTTTGAGGTTAGATTCGTTACTTGTATCTAATTTTATTTTTACTTATTATTGTTGTTTTCTTGTGTTTCAGGTTCTCAGAAAACTACATGAGACGAACCAGAAGCTTTGAACTCTAACCGCTGATCAGCGCTAAACACACACGTAACGCAAGCGCACGTATCGTTCAAGTAGTATAAAAATATCGATCCCACGAGGACTTAATATCTAAACTATTAATTTTATGAGGTCAAATGATTACTAATATCTAACAAGTTGATTGATTGATTTGAAATGGTGACGATTCTAAATTTAAAAACAAGTAAATAAAATTGTTCGAAAGTAGGTTTAAAGAAAATTCAATATTAAAAACTATCTAGGGTTGTGATTTCTTCCAATATCATTTTAAAGATGAAGTGGTTATCTTAAAGTTGGGTAATATATTGATTTATTAACCTGGAACACTAATTTATGTGTAAGCCTCTGTCGATGGTCAGACACAAATACCCAGTTTAACCCAATTGAACCATATGTCTATGTCAACCAAATTATCTGGATTCATTAAGTTTAAGTTCCAATTATGGCTACCCCCGCCTGACAGGTATATTCCTATCCTGTAAGGAAATCTATTAAAGGGTTATCTATCCTAAAGGAAGATCGTGGGCTATTGAGTCTAAGGCTGAAACCTAAAATCCCTATGTCTAGTTCATTTTAGATTTACCAGATCAATTTTATTAATGGCCAGTTAATGAAAAAGCATTAAGTTTAAGACTCAATAAATAAATTTTTATATACCCAAGCTATAATCTAACCCTTATAAAACGGTGATATTGGATTTCATCACAACCCCAGATAACTAATTTAGTTACAACACATAATTAGGGCTAGTAAAAACTTGAAAAGTAAAAGACATAAATAAAAATGCGGTAAAGTAAATACTGAAAAGTAAATTACAATAAAATAAAATGCTAAGGTAAAAGGAATTACTTTTACTACTACTAATTTAGATATCTCCCATAAAATAATATATAAACTTGTGATTCTTTCCCAACCAGCCATATAGGCGGTAACCTGATTAAGTCAAATTAAGTCCAACCAGCCATAAAGGCGGAACCAAAATTAAATTACCAACCGACCAATCTGGCGGTATCCTTTATTAGTCAGGTTTAAATCAGATTAAAATGAATTACCAAACGACCAATCTGGCGGTATCCTTTTTAAGTCAATATTTTAAATAGTGAATATATTATTTTTAAGGGAGATTAATCTAAATAGTAACAGTAAAAGAATTACCTTTCACCCTAGCTGGGGGAGTTACCTCCTCATGGTAAATAAAAACTGTAAAAAGTAAAAAGTAAAAATTAAATTACTATATTAACAAAACGTAATTAAAATTAATTATAAAACTAAAAAACTAAAAAACTAAAAATTAAAAGAAAGTAGAGAGAGAAACTCTCTCTTTAGAAAATATAAGAGAGAGAGTGGTGCACTGAATTCTGAAATCTCGAGCTCAATTTATAGGCGCGGATAAGCTTCCAGCGTCGCGACGCCAAGGCCTCTGGCGTCGCTACGCCAGCTTTTGTCGACGTGGCACGCTCTGGTTCGCTGGTTTGAAGATTCTGGATAAGCTGATAAGGTGACACGTGGCGCGGTGGTTGGGCTTCAATTATTGTGACACGTGGCGGCTTCTGATTGGTCGCTGAGATTCTTATCCGCCACGTGTCAGATAAGGATTAGATACTCAATTATTGATGCTGACGTGGCGATGACGTGGCGGCGGTGACGTGGCGACGACGTGGCGACACGTGTGAAAGAGACTGTCGGCACCGTAGGATTGCGACACGGGTCACTTCCTGATTGGCTGACGATGACGTGGCGTGATGAAGTGGCAATGTTGACTTGTTGACTTGCTGACGTGGCTGATGACATGGAATGACACGTGGAACACGTGGCGATGATGACTGTCGGCACCGTAGGATGCTGACACGTGGCACGGCGCATGTTAGCAGATCGGCTTTGATGGTGACACGTGGCACGGCGCATTTTAGCAAAGTCAAACTTTTCTCAGATTCTGATTTGTGGACCCGGCGCACGTTAGCACTGTTCGGCGTATTTTAGACGTCGCGACCCATAAGGCTTGGCGTCGCGACGCGCTAAAGACCAAAATATCCCTGTTGTCGTATTTTTGTCCGTTTTTGCCCCAAATTGCCTCCAATGCTTTCCAAACTTTATTTATCTACAAAATAACACAAAATACATCAAAACGTTCACAAAACTCGAGAAACTATACGAAATATTAGGTCAAATGAGTGGGAATAGTGATATAAATACCACTCATCACACCCCCAAACCTAACATTTTGCTAGTCCTCGAGCAAAACATAAAATAAAATAACATAAAATAAAATTAACTAAGCCACTTTCGTAGGGATCACGATTGCATTTAGCGTATGCAACAAGCCTTTAAACCCCTAGGTGTCCCTAGTGGACGAGTTGTAGTCTCGTGAGGGTTTACAGCAATGATACCCACAAACATTTTACAAAAGTAAAGTAAAAGTAATAAAACTAATGCACACAAAAGCAAAAAGACAAGCAAAAGAGAATAAAGATGTTAGTGACTAATCAGGTGAAACTTCTACTCCAAGTTACTAGTTGTTTTGTTTATTCTAATTACTGAATAAGTAAATTCTCCGATTATATTTACCATTCTCCATATACACAGCCAACAAAATATTAAAAAACTTATTTTTGCACAACAGTCATAAGTGCAGTTGATAAGAGAGTAATATTTTTGTCCTAAAGTTCTATCAGATTTCACACCTTTTGTAGAGTATGGAATAATTTTTCTCTTTTCTGATTTTTTCTTTGATTTTTTTTTTATTTTTTATTTATATACAATATCTTCCATCTATGTAGCGAGTGTTGGGTCGGTGACTCCCAAACCAGTTGGCTTTAGGGCACCAGGTGTTAAGACACCCCTACGGACTTAATTACTCAGACTTCAGATATATATATTTTTTGCATCTTCGATCCATGTAACGAGCTTTGGGCCAGTGACTCCCAAACCAGTTGGCTTTAGGGCACTAGGTGTTAAAAACACCCTTACAGACTTAATAACTCGGATCTCAGACTTTTTTTTTTTTTTTTACTCCACTTGCTTTTTGAGATGTTCCTCCAATTAAACTAGAGCACTGAATATTACAAACTTTTCAATTTTAGCTCATGTCGTCGTATGTTACTATATATGTTGATAATATCTGTCAACTGACATATGAAGATTCCTTTTAGTCCGTTTTAAGGAGAATTCACAAATTAAATAATTTAAAATGAAATAAACAAAAATTAACTTGTTTGAAATAGGTTTGAGATACGTCTCAGGAGTGGAAACTCCTTACTCAGCTATCTCTTACCAATTTCACCCTTTTAGTCAAAATAAAAAACACAAAAACGCAAAATATTTTTGTAATTTTTGAAAAATTTCAATTTTTTTGTATTTTTCGAAAAAATTTGGACTAAAAATAAAAACAACACACAACTAAAAACAAGGTACTGATCAACTAATTCCCTCCCCCAAACCTAAATGAGACATTGTCCCCAATGTCTTAAACAGTAAAAGAGAGTTAAGAAGGTCGTACCTGGTTAGCTGAAATCTACAGGAAATTAAAGGTTAAGATCCAGATTAATCCGACGCCTCTTACCACGATCGTCCTCGGACCAATTTATCTTTTGAAAGGATAGGGTCAACTTGTGGTTCATAGGCTATGAGTTGGTCTATTAGATCCGGAGCAGTTCTGGCAGTAAAGAGGAGTTCTTTCAAAGGTTTTGACACGAACCCATTTCTCCGAGCATCATCAAGAAACACACAAAGAAAATCATAAAATCCATCAACGTTGAGCAGTCCAAGCGGTTTCTGGTGTATGTTCAGGTTCGCCCAAGATAGAACTATAAAAATTTCCTCCAATGTACCCAAGCCACCTGGCAAAGCGATAAAAGCATCAGCACGGTTAATCATTTCTACCAGTCGTTCAGACATACCTGGCACGATCAGTTCCTCTCCGTTTGATGATCCAATAAGATTTGCCTCTGCCAAGGGTTTTGGGATGATTCCCAAAACATGACTGCCTCCTTCCTGTACAGCCTTTGAAACGATCCCCATAGTCCAAGATTGCCTCCGCCATATATTAAGTGCATATTCCTTGCAGCTAAGACTCGACCCAATTCCTGTGCTGCTTCTACGTATTGTGGTTTAGTACCAACACTACTACCGCAAAACACACAGATGTTTTCAACTCGTCTTCTTGAAGTGGCTTCCATTTTTTATGTATTTCTTTTCAACTCTGGATGCCTTCAAAAGTGCAATGACGGGCTGAATTTATAGTACCTGAAAAGGGTGAGTAAAAAATAGCACAAGTATCTTCCAAAGGACGATTAGTAGCGAAATAATATCGTGATAGTCAAAAAGGTCTGGATCCTGTCGGAGAGAAAATAAAAGAAAACAACAAAACAAATCACAATTATTAAGAAAAGACAAAGAGATATAATATTTACAAGAAAAGTAACGGCTTGATTGACGTCTATGCGTCAGGGACAAGCTTCCCATCCAATTTTCTTATAAATTGGCAAACAGGGTCTTTTTGAGTCAGATTCCCGAGACTTAACAGTTGTCTTTCTTTTGGAATTGTGTATGTAATTGCGAATGGCTATGTGAACATATCCACTGGGATGCGTCTCAAGAGTTAAAGATATATCATCTAAAGACTCCTTACTCAAGCCATCCCTAATGAATTTAATTTTGTCTTCGCGATTATCAGACACCATTCCTAAAGAACGACAACGAGTGTTGCAATTAATCGTGCACATTTGAAACAAACACCCATTTGCTTAGCTCTCGTTTCTTTGCATATGTGCTTCTTCCAAAACCAGGCAGATGTGAAATAAAAGAGTCAGAAGACTCACCTGCCAATCGGACTCGTGCTTCAATTACCCAACGAATATCATTAGGAATACCATGGATTGTCATAACCTCATCCGTTCCAAGCGAGCTTTGTAACTTTCATCAGAGATTTTTGAGGGAGAGAAGGAAATTGCTTGCGAAGATTTGCGAGAGCTTCTTCCATCTTGAAATGACTAAGCCTGCAAAAATAAAACACACAAAAATAAAACACACCAAATCACAATATATACACAAATTGCATGGGTTGCCTCCCTGCTAGCGCTAAGTTTAAAGTCGTCAGCCAGACTTGACTTCTCGAACGTTAAGCTGGATCTGAAAGTGTAACACTTTCTTTTTGTCGCTCAAATGATTCTCCCCAGTAGTGCTTGACACGCTTGTTTTTAACCTTGAAAGTTTTGTTAGCGTCAGGATCATGTATCTCAACGGCTCTATTTGGTAAAACTTTGGTGATCACAAATGGACCTGACCACCGTGATTTTGGCTTCCATGGGAAGAATTTCACCCTTGATTTGTTTAACAGTACCTTCTGCCATGGTTCCAGTTGTATGCGCACTAACTTCTCATCATGTCTTTTCTTGCCCTTTTCTTTGTACAATTTGGCATCATCAAAAGGCTGATTGTGAAATTCCTCCGATTCGTTGAGCTGGTGGAACTTTTTTCTCTTCTGTTGCTTGTAGTGCAAGAATTGGCTCCTTCAGTACAAAAGATGCTTTATCTTTAGGCTCCACAGGAAATTGACATGTTTTAAGTTTGTCAGTAGAACTTTGTCTTTCATCAGAGTTCTGAATGGTACTGTGTATCACATCGAGTTGAAACATTCCTCCTTCTTTTCATCATCTGGGAAATTCATGGCCTTGAAAACATTGAATGTTACTTCTTGGTCATGTACCCTCATGGTTAATTCTCCTTTTTGTACATCAATAATGGTTCGACCTGTAGCCAAGAATGGTCTCCCAAGGATGATTGGCACGTCTGCGTCTTCCTCCATATCAAGGACAATAAAATCTGCTGGGAAAATGAATTTGTCAACCTTGACCAGCACATCCTCAACTACACTCTCGGAAATACGAGCGTTCTATCAGCAAGTTGTAGTGAGACTGAAGTTGGCATTGTTTCTCCAATCTGTAATTTCCTGAAAATAGAAAAAGGCATCAAGTTAACACTCGCACCTAAATCACACAAAGCCTTACCAAAGTTATGTTCTCCTATGACGCAAGGAACAGTGAAACTGCCAGGATCTTTCAACTTCGGGGGAAGTTTCCTCTGAATGATGGCACTGCATTCTTCTGTTAATGCTACTGTCTCGTAATCTCCCAATCTCCCTTTTCGTGAAAGAATATCTTTCATGAATTTGGCATAGGTGGGCATTTGTTCCAACGCTTCTGCAAATGGAATGTTGATATGCAGCTTTTGAAGATCTCCAGGAACCGGGAAAATTGCTTGTCCAATTTGTTCTTCTGAAGACGTTGAGGAAAAGGTGGAGGTGGAGTGATCTGTTCTTTTTCCTTTGCTTCTTTTTCCTCCATCTGTTGCTTTGTTTCTTTTGGAACTTCCTCAGCAGTTGTTTGACTCCAACATCTTTGTTGATTTCAGTACCGCTTTTTAACATGATGGCATGACATTGCTCCTTCCCCATGTTTCTTGGATTTGGCTCTGTGTTGCTAGGAAGGGTACCTGGCGGTCTGTAACTCTGAGCATTTGCCAGTTGTCCAATTTGATTCTCCAGTGCTTTAATAGAAGCAGATTGACTTTGAATTAATGCTGCTTGGGATTGAAACATAGCATCATATCTTGCTGCGTGAGAGTCGTGTTTTGCTTCTATCTTTTTCAAGTGGGTCAACACTTCTGTTATTCCTGGTTCATTTGCTTGCTCCTGGCTTTTGTTCTGTTGCTGGAATTCAGGTGGTGGATAGTTCTGCTGTTGGCCTGAATTGTTGCTCCATGAAAAATTGGGATGATTCCTCCACCCTGGGTTGTAGGTGTTGGAATATGGATTGTTCCCTTGTCTGTTGAAATTGTTGACATAATTCACCGTCTCTTCATGTTGGTTTGGTTCTGGTGCTCCTCCATATGGTGAACTTGTTGATCCAGCGATGTTCACAACTTGCGTGATAAGTGTTTCTAGACATTTGCATATCTGATCCAGCCTGGTATTCACTGCTGTGTTTGCTCCAACTTCATAAATTCCTGCAATTCTTTGGATCATACTCATTTCTGCTGGCCACAAGGAATTGTTGTTGGCCATTTCTTCGATTAGGTCCCAGGCTTGATCTTCTCCTTTTGCCATCAAGGCTCCTCCAGCAGCAGCATCGATTGTGGTTCTCATTATTCCAGAAAGCCCATTATAGAATGTTTGGACTTAAAGCCATTTTGGAATCTCATGGTGAGGACATTTCCGGAGTAAATCTTTGTACCTTTCCCAAGCTTCGCAGAGGGATTCTGAATCTTGTTGTACAAAGGATGTGATGTCATTCCTCAGCTTTTCGGTTCTGGCTGGTGGAAAGTACTTTGCAAGAAATTTGGTGGCTAAAGTGTTCCAAGTTGTGATAGAACCTGCTGGTAGTGAATGTAGCCAAGCTTTAGCTCTGTCCTTCAGGAATATGGAAAAACTCGCAGTCTCATTGCTTCTTCTGATGCTCTGTTGTAGTTAAAAGTGCCGCAAACTTCCAGGAAGTTACTGATGTGGGCATTAGGATCTTCAGTTGCATTCCCCCGAACTGAACTGACTGCTGAATCATCTGAATGCATGTTTTGATGTCACACGCATTTGCTGGTAAGGGAGGGGAAGTACAATACAGGAAATGAGTCTGTCAACCACCGGAATGGTTCTGTCTCGAATGGGAATTGGTGGTGCAACGTTCAAAGGTTCAGGTTCCATGTTGACTAAAGCTTCTTGGCCTTCTCGCCTTTCCCTTCTCAACTGTCTGATGGTTCTTTCAATTTCTGGGTCAAGCGGTCGGAGTTCAAAGCTTCTGGTTCGTCTCATGTAGTTTCTGAGAACCTGAAACACAGAAAACAACGAAACAATAAGTAAAAAGAAATTAGATACAAGTAACGGTATCTAACCCCTAAACTAATAGTAAAAGATAAATAAGTCCCCGGCAACGGCGCCAAAAACTTGACCGGCGTAAACACACACGTATAACGCAAGCGCACGTATCGTTCAAGTAGTATAAAAATATCGATCCCACGAGGACTTAATATCTAAACTATTAATTTTATGAGGTCAAATGATTACTAATATCTAACAAGTTGATTGATTGATTTGAAATGGTGACGATTCTAAATTAAAAAAACAATAAAATAAAATTGTCGAAAATAGGTTTTAAGAAAATTCAATATTAAAAACTATCTAGGGTTGTGATTTCTTCCAATATCATTTTAAAGATGAAGTGGTTATCTTAAAGTTGGGTAATATATTGATTTATTAACCTGGAACACTAAATTATGTGTAAGCCTCTGTCGATGGTCAGACACAAATACCCAGTTTAACCCAATTGAACCATATGTCTATGTCAACCAAATTATCTGGATTCATTAAGTTTAAGTTCCAATTATGGCTACCCCGCCCGACAGGTATATTCCTATCCTGTAAGGAAATCTATTAAAGGGTTATCTATCCTCAAGGAAGATCGTGGGCTATTGAGTCTAAGGCTGAAACCTAAAATCCCTATGTCTAGTTCATTTTAGATTTACCAGATCAATTTTATTAATGGCCAGTTAATGAAAAAGCATTAAGTTTAAGACTCAATAAATAAATCTTTATATTACCCAAGCTATAATCTAACCCTTATAAAACGGTGATATTGGATTTCATCACAACCCCAGATAACTAATTAGTTACAACACATAACTAGGGCTAGTAAAAACTTGAAAATAAAAGACATAAAGTAAAAATGCGGTAAAGTAAATACTGAAAAGTAAATTACAATAAAAAAATGCTAAGGTAAAAGGAATTACTTTTACTACTACTAATTTAGATATCTCCCATAAAATAATATATAAACTTGTGATTCTTTTTCCAACCAGCCATATAGGCGGTAACCTGATTAAGTCAAATTAAGTCCAACCAGCCATAAAGGCGGAACCAAAATTAAATTACCAACCGACCAATCTGGCGGTATCCTTTATTAGTCAGGTTTAAATCAGATTAAAATGAATTACCAACCGACCAATCTGGCGGTATCCTTTTTAAGTCAATATTTTAAATAGTGAATATATTATTTTTAAGGGAGATTAATCTAAATAGTAACAGTAAAAGAATTACCTTTCACCCTAGCTGGGGGAGTTACCTCCTCATGGTAAATAAAAACTGTAAAAAGTAAAAAGTAAAAATTAAATTACTATATTAACAAAACGTAATTAAAATTAATTACAAAACTAAAAAAACTAAAAAACTAAAAATTAAAAGAAAGTAGAGAGAGAAACTCTCTCTTTAGAAAGATTATAAGAGAGAGAGTGGTGCACTGAATTCTGAAATCTCGAGCTCAATTTATAGGCGCGGTAAGCTTCCAGCGTCGCGACGCCAAGGCCTCAGCGTCGCTACGCCAGCTTTTGTCGACGTGGCACGCTCTGGTTCGCTGGTTTGAAGATTCTGGATAAGCTGATAAGGTGACACGTGGCGCGGTGGTTGGGCTTCAATTATTGTGACACGTGGCGGCTTCTGATTGGTCGCTGAGATTCTTATCCGCCACGTGTCAGATAAGGATTAGATACTCAATTATTGATGCTGACGTGGCGGTGACGTGGCGACACGTGGGAAAGAGACTGTCGGCACCGTAGAATTGCGACACGGGTCACTTCCTGATTGGCTGATGATGACGTGGGGTGACGGTGGCAATGTTGACTTGTTGACTTGCTGACGTGGCTGATGACATGGATGACACGTGGAACACGTGGCGATGATGACTGTCGGCACCGTAGGATGCTGACACGTGGCACGGCGCATGTTAGCAGATCGGCTGTGATGGTGACACGTGGCACGGCGCATTTTAGCAAAGTCAAACTTTTCTCAGATTCTGATTTGTGGACCCGGCGCACGTTAGCACTGTTCGGCGCATTTTAGACGTCGCGACGCGGAAGGCTTGGCGTCGCGACGCGCTAAAGACCAAAATATCCCTGTTGTCGCATTTTGTCCGTTTTTGCCCCAAATTGCCTCCAATGCTTTCCAAACTTTATTTATCTGCAAAATAACACAAAATACATCAAAACGTTCACAAAACTCGAGAGAAACTATACGAAATATTAGGTCAAATGAGTGGGAATAAGTGATATAATACCACTCAATCACCGTTGACCCAGAAATTGAAAGAAACCATCAGACAGTTGAGAAGGGAAATGCGAGAAGGCCAAGAAGCTTTAGTCCCATGTAACCTGAACCTTTGAACATTGCACCACTGTCCTATTCGAGACAGAACCATTCCCGGGTCGACGGCTTCATTTCCTGTATTGTACTTCCTCCCTTACCAGCAAATGCGCGGGTGACATCAAAACATGCATCAGATGATCAGCAGTCAGTACAGTTTTGGGGGAAATGCAATGAAGATCCTAATTCCCACATCAGCAACTTCCTGGAAGTTTGCGATACTTTCAATTACAATCGAGCAGCTGAAGAAGCAATGAGACTACGAGTTTTTCCATATTCCCTGAAAGACAGAGCTAAAGCTTGGCTACATTCGTTACCAGCAGGTTCCATCACAACTTGGAACACTCTAACCACCAAATTCCTTGCAAAGTACTTTCCACCAGCCAGAAACTATAAAGTTGAGGAATGACATCACATCCTTCGTGCAACAAGATTCAGAATCCCTTTGCGAAGCTTGGGAAAGATTCAAAGATTTACTCCGGAAATGTCATCATCATGAGATCGCAAAGTGGATACAAGTCCAAAATTTCTACAATGGACTTTCTGGAATAGTGAGAACCACAATTGATGCTGCTGTTGGAGGAGCTTTGATGGCAAAAGGAGAAGATCAGGCCCGGGACTTAATTGAAGAAATGGCCAACAACAACTCCTTGTGGCCAACAAAAAAGAGCATGATCCAAAGATTGCAGGAATTATGAAGTTGGAGCCACACAGCACTGAATTCCAAGCTGGATGTGATTTGAAAAAATCTGGAAACTCTTAACATGAAAGTTAATGGTGGATCCACAAGTTCACCATTGGAGGAGCACTTGAGTCAGAATCTTTCAACCAACATAAAGAACGGTGATTATGTCAACAATTTCAACAGACATGGGAACAATCCATATTCCAACACCTACAACCCATGGTGGAGGAATCATCCCAATTTCGTATGGAGCAACAATTCAGGGCAAATGAACAACCCACCACCCAGATTCCAACAACAGAACAAGGCCCGAGCAGGCACAATGAATCAGAATAACAGAAGTATGATCCAATTGAAAACGATAGAAGCAAAACACGACTTTCAAGCCAGCAAGATATGATGCTATGTTCAATCTCAAGCAGCATTAATTCAAAGTCAATCAGCTTCTATTAAAGCACTGGTGAATCAATTGGGACAACTGGCCAATGCTCAGAGTTTACAGGACCGCCAGGTAAACCTTCCTAGCAACACTGAACCAAATCCGAGGAACATAGGGAATGAGCAGTGTCATGCCATCAATGTTAAAAAGCGGTACTGAAATCAACAAAGATGTTGGAGCCAAAACAACTGCTGAGGAAGTTCCAAAAGAAACAAAGAAACAGATGGAGGAAAAAGAAGCAAAAGAAAAAGAACAGATCACTCCACCTCCACATTTTCCTCAGCGTCTTCAGAAGAATAAACTGGACAAGCAATTTGCTCGATTCTTGGAGGTGTTCAAAAAGTTGCATATCAACATTCCATTTGCAGAAGCGTTGTAATAAATGCCCAGCTATGCCAAATTTATGAAAGACATTATTTCACAAAAGCGGGGATTGGGAGATTATGAGACAGTAGCATTATCAGAAGAATGCAGCGCCATCATTCAGAGAAAACTTCCTTCAAAGTTTAAAGATCCTGGCAGTTTCATTGTTCCTTGCACCATAGGAGAATATGACTTCGGTAAGGCTCTGTGTGATTTAGGTGCTAGTGTTAACTTGATGCCTTTTTATATTTTCAGGAAATTACAGATTGGAGAAACAATGCCCACTTCAGTCTCACTACAACTTGCTGATAGAACGCTCGTATTTCCGAGAGCTGTAGTTGAAGATGTGCTAGTCAAGGTTGACAAATTCATTTTCCCAGCAGATTTCATTGTCCTTGATATGGAGGAAGACGCAGACGTGCCAATCATCCTCGGGAGACCATTCTTGGCTACAGGTCGAACCATTATTGATGTACAAAAAGGAGAACTAACCATGAGGGTACAAGACCAAGAAGTAACATTCAATGTTTTCAAGGTCATGAATTTCCCAGATGATGAAAAGAATGAGGAATGTTTCAGACTTGATGTGATACATAGTACCGATCAGAACTCTGATGAAAGACAAAGTTCTACTGACAAACTTAAAACATGTCAATTGTTTGTGGAGCCTGAAGATAAAGTGCACTGCGTACTGAAGAAGCCTATTCTTGCACTACAAGCAACAGAAGAGAAAAAGTTTCACCAGCTCAACGAATTAGAGGAATTTCACATACAGCATTTTGAGGATGCCAAATTGTACAAGGAAAAGGCAAGGAAAATACATGATGAGAAGTTAGTGCGCATACAACTGGAACCAGGGCAGAAGGTACTGTTAAACAAATCAAGGGTGAAATTCTTCCCATGGAAGCCAAAATCACGGTGGTCAGGTCCATTTGTGATCACCAAGGTTTTACCAGACAGAGCCGTTGAGATACATGATCCTGACTCCAACAAAACTTTCAAGGTTAAAAACAAGCGTGTTAAGCACTACTGGGGAGAATCATTTGAGCTACAAAAAAAAAGTGTCACACTTTCAGATCCAGCCTAACATTCGAGAAGTCACGTCTAGCTGACGACTTTAAACTTAGCGCTAGCAGGGAGGCAACCTATGCAATTTGTGTATATATTGTGATTTGGTGTGATTTAATTTTGTGTGTTTAGTTTTTGCAGATTAAGACATTTCAGGATGGAAGAAACTCTCGTAAATCTTCACAAGCAATTTCCCTATCTCCCTCAAAAATCTCTGATGAAAGTTTACAAAGCTCGCTTGGAACGGATGAGGTTACTTATGATCAAAGGTATTCCTACTGACATTCGTTGGATTATTGAAGCACGGGTCCGATTGGCAGGTGATTCTTCTGACTCTTTTATTTCACATCTGTTTGGTTTAGGAAGTAGCACCTATGCTAAAAAGAGAAGAGCCAAAAGAATGTGTGTTTGTTATAAATGTGCTCGTATGTTTTGTGATACTCATTGTCGTTCTTTAGGCATGGTGTCTGATAACCGCGAAGATAAGATTAATTTCATTAGGGATGGCTTGAGTAAGGAGTATTTGGATGATATATCTAAAACTCTTGGGACGCATCCCAGTGGATATATGTATCACGGAATTCGTGTGTTATATGGACAATTCCAAAAATAAAGACAACAGTTAAGTCTCGGGAATCTGACTTAAAAAGACCCTGTTTTCCAATTTATAAGAAAATTGGATGGGAAACTTGTCCTTGACGCATAGACGTCAATCAAGCAGCTACTTTTCTTGTACATATTATATCTCTTTGTCTTTTCCTAATAATTGTGATTTGTTTTGTTGTTTTCTTTTACTTTCTCCAACATGATCCATACCTTTTTGACTATCACGATTTATTTTACTGTTAACTAATAATTGTCATTTGGCAGGTACTAGTGCTATTATTTTACTCACCCTTTTTAGGTATTATAAATTCAACTCATCATTGCACTTTTGAAGACATCCAGAGTAAAACATGGAAACCATTTCAAGAAGACGAGTTGAAAACATCTATGTGTTTTGCGGTACTAGTGTTGGTGTTAAGCCACAATATGTAGAGGCAGCACAGGAATTGGGTCGAGTCTTAGCTGCAAGGAATATGCACTTAGTATATGGCGGATGCAATCTTGGACTTATGGGGATCGTTTCAAAATCTGTACATGAGGGAGGCAGTCACGTTTTGGGAATCATCCCAAAACCTTTGGCAGAGGCGAATCTTATTGGACCATCAAACAAAGAGGAACTTATTTTGCCAGGTATGTCCGAGCGACTAGTGAAAATGATTAACCGTGCTGATGCTTTTATTGCTTTGCCAGGTGGCTTGGGCACATTGGAGGAAATTTTTATAGTACTATCTTGGGCGAACCTGAACATACACCAGAAACCAATTGGGCTGTTTAACGTTGATGGATTTTATGATTTTCTTTGTGTGTTTCTTGATGATGCTCGAAGAAATGGGTTCGTGTCAAAACCAATGAAAGAACTCATCTTTACTGCCAGAACTGCTCCGGATCTAATTGACCAAATATTAGCCTATGAACCACAAGTTGACCCTATCATTTCAAAGATAAATTGGTCCGAAGACGATCGTGGTAAGAGGCGTCGTGTTAATCTGGATCTTAACCATTAACTTTTCGTGTAGAATTTCAGCTAACCATGTACTATCTTCTAAACTCTTATTCTACTGTTTAAGATATTGGGGACAATGTCTCATTTAGGTTTGGGGGAGGGAATTAGTTTTTTAGTATCTTCTTTTTAGTTGTGTGTTGTTTTTATTTTTAGTTCAAGATTTTTCGAAAAATACAAAAAAATTGAAAAATTTTCAAAAATTACAAAAATACTTTGCATTTTTATTTTTATTTTGACTAAAAAAAAGGTGAAATTGGTAAGAGATAGCTGAGTAAGGAGTTTCCACTCCTGAGACGTATCTCAAACCTATTTCGAAACAAGTTAATTTTTGTTTATTTCATTTTAAATTATTTAATTTGTAAATTCTCCATAAAACGGACTAAAATGGATCTTCATATGCTCAGTTGACAGGTATTATCAACATACATGGAAACATACAGACATTAGCTATAATTGAAAAGTTTGTAATATTCAGTGCTCTAGTTTAAATGGAGGAATCATCTCAGAAAGTGATGGAGTAAAAAAAAAACATCCGAGATCCGAGTTATTAAGTCTGTAAGGGTGTCATAACACCCAGTGCCCTAAAGCCAACTGGTTTGGGAGTCACTGACTCAAAGCTCGCTACGTGGATCGAGGATGTTCCAAAATATATATATATATATATCTAAAGTCTGAGTAATTAAGTCCGTAGGAGTGTCTTAACACATGGTGCCCTAAAGCCAACTGGTTTGGGAGCCACCGACCTAAAGCTCGCTACATAGACGGAAGATATTGTATAAAAATAAAAAAAAAATCAGAAAAATTATTCCATTACCATAAAAAATGTGTGAAATCTAATAGAACTTTAGGAAAAAAATATTACTCTCTTATCAACTACACTTGTGACTGTTGTGGGCAAAAATGAGATTGATTAATACTTTGTTGGCTGTGTATATGGAGAATGGTAAATATAATCGGAGAATTTACTTATTCGGTAATTTAGAAAGAAACAAAACAACTAGTAACTTGGAGTAGAAGTTCCACCTGATTAGTCACTAACTTCTTTATTCTATTTTCTCTTGTCTTTGTGTTTTTGTGTGCATTAGTTTTACTACCTTTTTACTTTTGTAAAATGTTTGTGGGTATCATTGATGTAAACCCTTACGAGACTACAACTCGTCCACTGGGGACACCTAGGGGTTTAAAGGCTTGTTGCATACGCTAAATGCAACCGTGATCCCTACGAAAGTGGATTAGTTTAATTTTTTTTTTTTTTTTTTTTGCTCAAGGTCTAGCAAAATGTTAGGTTTGTGGGTGTGATGAGCGGAAAATATATCAATATTTACCGCCCCTTTAACTTAATATTTTGTTCAGTTTCTCGGGTTTGATGAACGTTTTGATGTGTTTTAGTTTATTTTGCAGATAAAATATTATCGGGTCTCAATGAAATTATTTAGGACGAAATATGGGTCAAATAAGGGCAATTATTGGACTTGATATTTTAATTTTGGAGATTGGAAACTTGAAAGGGCGTTTTTGACAAAGTGCAGTTTTGGAAATTCCAATTTTACACATATGTCGTATTTTAGGCATAACTTTTTACTCCGATATTGGATTGAGCTGATTCATGTGCCAGATTAAAGAAGACTCAAAGATCTACAACTTTGAAAGACAAAATATTTTCGAATTCTGAAGATTTCATGACCGAAATTGATGAACCATCCAGAAGTGTGTTGTGTGTAATTATTAAAGTCATTTTCAATCATTTTCAAAGCAAAAAAAATAAATAAATAAATAATAAAATTATCAAATCATCACCAAACATGATAAGCAATTAGTGGAGCAATTAATAATGGATTTGGTGGAGTAATTAGTGGATAAATTAATAATGGATTTGGTGGAGAATTTGATGGATGATTTGATGGAGGCAAAATTTTGCCTATAAATACCAAGACATTTCATTTGTAAAATTCATACTTTCTTCTTTGAAATTACTAAAGAATAAATAAGAAAATTGTATCTTGTTTGTTTATTTACAGCTTTCAGTAATTAATTCCCGCTTTCGCACTTTCTTTTCTTTATTTTTCAGTTTTTACTTTCCGCAATTTACTTTTACACACAATCCTTTCATTTCTTTACTTTTGCAGTTTACTTTAGAGGAATTTCACATACAGCATTTTGAGCAAAAAAAAAAAAAATTAAACTAAGTCACTTTCGTAGGGATCACGGTTGCATTTAGCGTATGCAACAAGCCTTTAAACCCCTAGGTGTCCCTAGTGGACGAGTTGTAGTCTCGTGAGGGTTTACAGTAATGATACCCACAAACATTTTACAAAAGTAAAAAGGTAGTAAAACTAATGCACACAAAAGCAAAAAGACAAGCGAAAAGAGAATAAAGAAGTTAATGACTAATCATGTGAAATTTCTACTCCAAGTTATTAGTTGTTTTGTTTCTTTCTAAATTACCGAATAAGTAAATTATCCGATTATATTTACCATTCTCCATATACACAGCCAACAAAATATTAATCAACTCATTTTTGCCCACAACAGTCATAAGTACAGTTGATAAGAGAGTAATATTTGTGTCCTAAAGTTCTATCAGACTTCACACCTTTTTATAGCAATGGAATAATTTTTCTGATTTTTCTGATTTTTTCTTTGATTTTTCTCTATTTTTTATTTATATACAATATCTTCCATCTATGTAATGAGTGTTAGGTCGGTGGCTCCCAAACCAGTTGGCTTTAGGGCACCAGGTGTTAAGACACCCCTACGGACTTAATTACTCAGACTTCAGATATATATATTTTTGCAGCATCTTTGATCCATGTAACAAGCTTTGGGCCAGTGACTCCCAAACCAGTTGGCTTTAGGGCACTAGGTGTTAAAACACCCTTACAGACTTAATAACTCGGATCTCAAACGTTTTTTTTTACTCCATTGTTTTTTGAGATGTTTCCTCCAATTAAACTAGAGCACTGAATATTACAAACTTTTCAATTTTAGCTCATGTCCGTATGTTACTATATATGTTGATAATATCTGTCAACTGAGCATATGAATATCCATTTTAGTCCGTTTTAAGGAGAATTCACAAATTAAATAATTCAAAATGAAATAAACAAAAATTAACTTGTTTCGAAATAGGTTTGAGATACGTCTCAGGAGTGGAAACTCCTTACTCAGCTATCTCTTACGAATTTCACCTTTTTAGTCAAAATAAAAACACAAAAAACATAAAATATTTTTGTAATTTTTGAAAAAATTTCAATTTTTTTGTATTTTTAAAAAAAAAAAATTGGACTAAAGATAAAAATAACACACAACTAAAAACAATGTACTGATTAACTAATTCCCTCCCTCAAACCTAAATGAGACATTGTCCCCAATGTCTTAAAAGTAGAAGAAGAGTTTAGAAAATAATACCTGGTTAGCTGAAATTCTACAGGAAATTAAAGGTTAAGATCCAGATTATCCTACGCCTCTTACCACGATCTTCCTCAGACCAATTTATCTTTGAAAGAATAGGGTAAACTTGTGGTTCATAGGCTATGAGTTGGTCTATTAGATCAGGAGCAGTTCTGGCAGTAAAGAGGAGTTCTTTTAAGGTTTTGACACGAACCCATTTCTCCGAGCATCATCAAGAAACACACAAAGAAAATCATAAAATCCATCAATGTTGAGCAATCCAATTGGTTTCTGGTGTATGTTCAGGTTCGCCCAAGATAGTACTAAAAAATTTCCTCCAATGTGCCCAAGCCACCTGGAAAAGCAATAAAAGCATCAGCACGATTAATCATTTCTACCAGTCGTTTAGACATACCTGGCACGATCAGTTCCTCTCTGTTTGATGGTTCAATAAGATTTGCCTCTGCCAAGGGTTTTGGGATGATTCCCAAAACGTGACTGCCTCCTTCCTGTACAGCCTTTGAAATGATCCCCATAAGTCCAAGATTGCCTCCGCCATATATTAAGTGCATATCCTTGCAGCTAATACTCGACCCAATTCCTGTACTGCTTCTACGTATTGTGGCTTAACACCAACACTAGTACCGCAAAACACACAGATGTTTTCAACTCGTCTTCTTGAAGTGGCTTCCATGTTTTACTCTGGATGTCTTCAAAAGTGCAATGATGAGTTGAATTTATAACACCTGAAAAGGGTGAGTAAAATAATAGCACTAGTACCTGCCAAATGACAATTATTAGTTAAACAAATCGTGATAGTCAAAAAGGTCTGGATCCTGTCGGAGAAAATAAAAGAAAACAACAAAACAAATTACAATTATTAAGAAAAGACAAAGAGATATAATATTTACAAGAAAAGTAACGGCTTGATTGATGTCTATGCGTCAGGGACAAGCTTCCCATCCAATTTTCTTATAAATTGGCAAACAGGGTCTTTTTGAGTCAGATTCCCGAGACTTAACAGTTGTCTTTCTTTTGAATTGTGCATATAACATGTGAATTTCATGATACACACATCCACTGGGATGCGTCTCAAGAGTTTTAGATATGTCATCCAAAGACTCCTTACTCAATCCATCCCTAATGAAGTTAATCTTATCTTCGCGGTTATCGGACACCATTCCTAAAGAACGAAAACGAGTATTACAAAATATGCGAGCACATTTATAACAAACACACATTCTTTTGGCTCTTTTTTTTTTAGCATATGTGCTCTTTCCTAAGCCAGACAGATGTGAAATAAAAGAGTCAGAAGACTCACCTGCCAATCGGACCCGTGCTTCAATTAACCAACGAATGTCAGTAGGAATACCTTTGATCATCAGTAGTCTCATCTGTTCTAAGCGAGCTTTGTAAACTTTCATCAGAGATTTTTGGGGGAGAGAAGGAAATTGCTTGTGAAGATTTGCGAGAGCTTCTTCCATCTTTAAATGACTAAACCTGCAAAAAAACACACAAAAATAAAACACACCAAATCACATTATATACACAAATTGCATGGGTTGCCTCCCTGCGAGCGCTAAGTTTAAAGTCGTCAGCCAGACTTGACTTCTCGAACGTTAAGCTGGATCTGAAAGTGTAACACTTTCTTTTTGTCGCTCAAATGATTCTCCACAGTAGTGCTTGACACGCTGTTTTTAACCTTGAAAGTTTTGTTAGCGTCAGGATCATGTATCTCAACGGCTCTATTTGGTAAAACTTTGGTGATCACAAATGGACCTAACCACCTAGATTTCAACTTTCCAGGGAAAAGTTTCAACCTCGAGTTGTACAACAACACCTGCTGCCTTGGTTCCAACTGTTTGTGCACTATTTCTCGGTCATGCCATTTCTTTGTCTTTTCTTTGTATAATCTGGCATTCTCATAAGCCTGTAGACGAAACTCCTCCAATTCATTGAGTTGGTGAAGTCTTTTCTCTTCTGCAGCTTGTGAATCAAAATTCAACTTCTTCAGTGCCCAGTACGTCTTGTGCTCAAGCTCACTGGTAGATGGCACGCTTTCCCAAACACCAATCGATATGGGGACATACCAATGGGTGTCTTGTAAGCTGTACGGTAGGCCCATAATGCATCATCTAGTTTTGTTGACTAGTCCATCCTTATTGATCCAACGGTTCTTTCTAGGATTCTTTTTGATTTCTCTCTCTGTTTGAAACCTCAACCTGTCCATTTGACTGTGGATGGTAAGTTGTGGCAACCTTATGAGTAACTCCGTATTTGGATAGGAGTGCATCGAAGTATCTGTTGCAGAAATGAGAGCCACCATCGCTGATAATTGCCCGAGGTGTTCCAAACCGAGTGAAAATATTCTTTTTCAGGAATTTGATCACGACTTTTGAATCATTTGATGGCAGTGCAATTGCTTCGACCCATTTGGAGACGTAGTCTATAGCAACCAGGATGTACAGGTTTCCGAATGATGGAACAAAGGGTCCCATGAAATCAATACCCTATACATCGAATATTTCCACTTCTAGAATGTTTTGCAACGGTCATTCGTTTCTCCTGGAAATATTTCCCATTCTCTAGCACCTGTCACATTGAAAAGAAAAAGATAAACATCTTTAAAAAGAGTGGGCCAAAACAAACCTGATTGTAGGACTTTGGCTGCAGTTTTGTTTCCGCTGAAGTGTCCGCCATATGGTGATGAATGACAGTGCTGCAAAACACTGTTGATTTCCTCATGTGGAACACATCGTCTCAGTAGTTGATCAGCACAACGTTTGAACATGTACGGTTCATCCCAGACATGGTGCTTGACTTCTTTGAAGAAATTCTTCCGTTGCTGAGTTGTCCATTCCAACGGCCATTTTCCTGACACAATGTAGTTGACATAGTCAGCATACCAATGGACTTCCTGTTGTTTCATGGCAAAAAGTTGTTCATCTGGAAAAGTTTCTTTGATTGATAGATCTTTGTCAGCTGTTTCTCCATTCTCGAGCCTCGATAGATGATCTGCCACCTGATTCTCTGTTCCTTTCCTGTCTCTAATCTCCACGTCGAATTCTTGCAGAAGAAGTATCCAATGGATCAATCTGGGTTTTTCATCTTTCTTTGTGATCAGATATTTGATTGCTGAATGATCTGTGTAGACCACCACCTTGGGACCCAACAGATAAGATCAGAATTTGTCAAAAGCGAACACAACTACAAGCAACTCTTTTTCAGTGGTTGTGTAGTTGAGTTGAGCTTCATTCAGAGTTCAACTGGAGTAGTAAATGGCATGGAAAATCTTTGCTTTGCGTTGTCCCAAAACTGAACCTACAACAAAATCACTAGCATCGCACATCACTTCAAATGGAAGGGTCCAGTCTGGTGCTACAATGATGGGGGCGGATACCAGCTTCTGTTTTAAGATTTCAAAAGCTTCTTGGCATTCTTTGGTGAAGTTGAAAGACACATCCTTCTCCATAAGATTACAAAGAGGTTTTGCAATTTTGGAAAAGTCTTTGATAAATCTCCTGTAAAAACCTGCATGTCTAAGAAAACTTCGAATACCTTTAACTGATGTTGGTGGAGGTAGTTTTTCAATTGTCTCTATTTTTGCTTTGTCTACCTCAATCCCCTTTTGTGAGATCCGGTGTCCAAGAACAATGCCTTCTTGCACCATGAAGTGGCATTTCTCCCAGTTGAGTACCAGGTTTGTATCTTCACACCTTTGTAACACTTGTTCCAAATTTTGTAAACAATGATCAAAAGAATCTCCAAATACAGAAAAGTCATCCATGAAAACCTCCATACTCTGCTCCAGCATGTCTGAGAATATGGCCATCATGCAACGCTGAAATGTGGCAGAGGCATTACATAATCCAAATGGCATCATGCGGAAAGCAAAAGTACCATAAGGACATGTAAAGTAGTTTTCTCCTCCTGGTCTTCTGGTGCGATGGCAATCTGATTGTACCCTGAATATCCGTCCAGAAAGCAATAGAACTCATGTCCTGCTAGTCTGTCTAACATCTGGTCAATGAATGGTAGCGGAAAATGGTCCTTTCTCGTGGCTTTGTTCAGTTTCCTGTAGTCCATGCATACTCTCCATCCAGTCACCGTTCTTGTCGGAATCAATTCGTTCTTTTCATTAGTGACTACATTAATTCCTCCTTTTCTTCGGCACACACTGCATAGGACTCACCCAACTGCTATCTGAGATGGGGTAAATGATGCCAGCATCCAACCATTTGATGATTTCTTTCTTCACGACTTCCTTCATGATTGGATTGAGTCTCCGTTGATGCTCCACTATGGGTTTGTACTCATCGTTCATCAAGATTTTGTGCATGCAAAATGATGGACTAATGCCTCGAATGTCTGCTATAGTCCAGCCAATGGCTTTTTTGTGCTCTCGTAACACTCTCAGCAACTTTTCTTCCTGCTCCAATGTTAGTGAAGAAGAAATAATAACATGTAATTCAGAAGAGTTTCCAAGAAATGCATACCTGAGATGGCTCGGAAGTAACTTCAGCTCCAGTTGTGGTGGTTCTTCAATCGAAGGTTTAATTCGATCTTTTTTGGCAGTTCCAAACTTTCAACTGGTGGTGTTGCTTTGAATCAGAATGGTTTGTCAAGGTAGTTGATACATTCCAAGATTTCAGCATCTAGCTCGATGTCAGTCATGTTGGTGATGTAATCTTCAAGTGTATCTGTGGGATTTGGCTCAGTATTTTGAACGATACTTTCAACAACATCAACTCTGAAGCATTCTTCTTCCTTTTCATCACTCGGGAATTTCATGGCTTTGAAAACATTAAAGGTCACTTCTTGGTCCTGCATTTTCATGGTCAGTTCTCTTTTTTGCACATCAATCACAGTTTTACCTGTAGCCAAGAATGGTCTCCCAAGAATGATAGGTATTTGTCTTCTTCCATGTCAAGGATGATGAAATCTGCTGGAAGAATTAGTTTGTCTACTTTCACCAGCACATCTTCAACAAAACCTCTTGGAAATGCGAGAGTGTTCGGTCAGCAAGTTGCAATGAAACTGAGGTAGGCATTGCTTCTCCAATCTGCATTTTCCTGTAAATAGAAAAAGGCATCAAGTTAACACTAGTACCTAAATCACATAAAGCCTTACCGATATAATGTTCTCCAATGGTTCATGGAACTGTGAAACTGCCATGATCTTTCAACTTCGGGGGAAGTTTCCTCTGAATAATGGCGATGCATTCTTTCGTTAATCCTATTGTTTCGTAGTCTCTCAATCTCCGTTTTCGTGAAAGAATGTCTTTCATGAATTTGACATAACTGGGCATTTCTTCCAAGGCTTCTGCAAATGGGATGTTGATGTGCAGCTTTTTGAAAACCTCCAGAAATCGAGCAAACTGCTTGTCCAGTTTGTTTTTCTGAAGACGCTGAGGAAAAGGTGGAGGTGGAGTGATTTGTTCTTTTTCCTTTGCTTCTTTTCCTTGCCTCTTTTTCTTTGCCTCTTTTTCCTCCATCTGTTGTTCAACTTCTTTTGGAACTTCTTCTTGGGACATCTTGATTCCAACATCTTTGTTGATTTAGTACCGCGCTTTTCAAAGTAATGGCTTGACATTGCTCCTTCCCTCGGTTCCTTGGATTGAGTTCTGTGTTGCTGGGAAGATTACCTGGTGGTCTGTAACTCTGAGCATTGACCAGTTGTCCGATTTGATTCTCCAGTGCTTTGATGGAAGCTGATTGGCTCTGAAAGATAGCATCGTACTTTTTTAACTGAGCCAGCACTTCTGCTATTCCTAGTTCATTTGCCTGCTCCTGGCCTTTGTTCTGTTGCTGGAATCCAGGTAGTGGATAGTTCCGCTGTTGGCCTGAATTGTTACTCCATGAAAAATTATGATGATTCCTCCACCCTGGGTTGTAGGTGTTGGAATATGGATTGTTCCCCTGCCTGTTGAAATTGTTGACAAAATTCACCGTTTCTTCAAGTTGGTTCGACTCTGGTGTTCCTCTATATGGTGAACTTGTGGATCTAGTGGTAAGAGTCTCCATAAATTTGCATATCTGATCTAGCTTGGTGTTGACTGCTGTATTAGCTCCACTTTCATAAATTCCTGCAATTCTTTGGATCATGCTCCTTTCTGTTGGCCACAAGGAATTGTTGTTGGCCATTTCTTCGATTAGTTCCCAGGCTTGATCTTCTCATTTTGCCATTAAAGCTCCTCCAGCAGCAGTATCTATTGTGGTTCTCATTATTCCAGAAAGTCCATTATAGAATGTTTGGACTTGAAGCCATTTTGGAATCTCATATGGTGAGGACATTTCCGGAGTAAATCTTTGTACCTTTCCCAAGCTTCGTAGAGGGATTCTGAATCTTGTTGTACAAATGATGTGATGTCATTCCTCAGTTTTCTGGTTCTGGCTGGTGGAAAGTACTTTGCAAGAAATTTGGTGGCTAAAGTGTTCCAAGTTGTGATGGAACCTGCTGGTAGTGAATGTAGCCAAGCTTTAGCTCTGTCCTTCAGGAATATGGAAAAACTCGCAGTCTCATTGCTTCTTCAGCTTCTCGGTTGTAATTGAAAGTGCCGCAAACTTCCAGGAAGTTGCTGATGTGGGCATTGGGATCTTCAGTTGCATTCCCCCCGAACTGAACTGACTGCTGAATCATCTGAATGCATCTTTTGATGTCACCCGCATTTGCTGGTAAGAGAGGACGTACAATACAAGAAATGAGTCTGTCAATCACCGGAATGGTTCTGTCTCGAATGGGAATTGGTGGTGCAACCTCCAAAGGTTCAGGTTCCATGTTGACTAAAGCTTATTGGCCTTCTCGCCTTTCCCTTCTCAACTGTCTGATGGTTCTTTTTCAATTTCTGGGTCAAGCGGTCGTAGTTCAAAACTTCTGGTTCGTCTCATGAAGTTTCTGAAAACCTGAAACACAAGAAAACAAAAACAATAAGTAAAAAGAAATTAGATACAAGTAACGTATCTAACCCCTAAACTAATAGTAAAAGATAAATAAGTCCCCGGCAACGGCGCCAAAAACTTGACCGGCGTAAACACACACGTATAACACAAGCGCACGTATCGTTCAAGTAGTATAAAAATATCGATCCCACGAGGACTTAATATCTAATCTATTAATTTTATGAGGTCAAATGATTACTAGTATCTAACAGGTTGATTGATTGATTTGAAATGGTGACGATTCTAAATTTAAAAGCAAGTAAATAAAATTGTCGAAAATAGGTTTTAAGAAAATTCAATATTAAAAACTATCTAGGGTTGTGATTTCTTCCAATATCATTTTAAAGATGAAATGGTTATCTTAAAGTTGGGTAATATATTGATTTATTAACCTGGAACACTAATTATGTAAAAGCCTCTTCCGATTGTCAATTACAAATACCTAGTATAATCCAATTGAACCATATGTCTATGTCAACCAAATTACCTAGATTCATTAAGATTAAGTTCCCAATTAAGGCTACCCCTACCCCCGCCCGACAGGTATTTCTTATCCTGTAAAGAAATCTATTAAAGGGTTATCTATCCTCAAGGAAGATCGTGGGCTATTGAGTCTAAGGTCTTAAACTTAAAATCCCTATGTCTAGTTCATTTTAAGTTTCCCATTTCAATTTTATTAATGGCCAGTTAATGAAAAAGCATTAAGATTAAGACTCAATAAATAAATCTTTATATTACCCAAACTATAATCTAACCCCTTATAAACCGGTGATATTAGAATTCATCACAACCCTAGATAACTTATTTAGTTACAACACATAACTAGGGCTGGTAAAAACTTGAAAATAAAAGACATGAAGTAAAAATGCGGTAAAGTAAATACTGAAAAGTAAATTACAATAAAATAAATGCTAAGGTAAAAGGAATTACTTTTACTACTACTAATTTAGATATCTCCCATAAAATAATATATAAACTTGTGATAATATTACCAACCGACCAATCTGGTGGTATCCTGATTAAGTCAAATTAAGTCCAACCAGCCATTAAGGCGGTAATATTTGTCCATAAACCAGCCATAAAGGCGGAACCAAAATTAAATTACCAACCGACCAATCTGGCGGTATCCTTGATTAGTCAGGTTTAAACCAGATTAAAATTAAATTACCAACGACCAATATAGCGGTATCCTTTTTAAGTCAATTTTAAATAGTGAATATATTATTTTTAAGGGAGATTAATCTAAATAGCAATAGTAAAAGAATTACCTTTCACCCTAGCTGTGGAAGTTACCTCATCATGGTGAATAGTAAAAACTATAAAAAGTAAAGAAAGTAAATTACTATTATTACAGAACGTAATTAAAATTATTACAAAACTAAAAACTAAAAATTAAAAGAAACTTAGAGAGAGAATAACTCATTATTTACATCACAGAAATGGGAGAGAATGGTGCATCTAAAACTGAAATCTCGAGCTCAATTTATAGGCCTCGGTAGGCATCCAGCGTCGCGACGACAGGGCCTTTGGCGTCACTACGCCAGCTTTTTTCGACGTGGCACGCTCTGGTTTGTCGGTTTGAATATTCTGGATAAGCTGATAAGGTGACACGTGGCGAGGTGGTTGGGCTTCAATTATTGTGACACGTGGCGGCTTCTGATTGGTCGATGAGATTCTTATCCGCCACGTGTCAGATAAGGATTAGATACTCAATGATTGATGCTGACGTGGCGGTGACGTGGCAACACGTGGGAAAGAGACTGTCGGCCCCGTAGGATTACGACACGTGGCACTTCCTGATTGGCTGATGATGATGTGGCGTTGAGGTGGCAGTTTGACTTGGTCAACCTGGTGATGTGGCAATGACGTGGAGTGACACGTGGCACACGTGGCGATGATGACTGTCGGCACCGTAGAATGCTGACACGTGGCACGGCGCATGTTAGCAGATCGGCTGTGATGGTGACACGTGGCACGGCGCACGTTAGCAAAGTCAAACATTTCTCAGATTCTGATTTGTGGACCCGGCGCACGTTAGCACTGTCGGCGCACGTTAGGCGTCGCGACGCGGGAAATTACTGAATTGCCATGTTGTCAATTTTTCTCTATTTTGGCCCCAATTTGCTTCCAATGCTTTCCCAACTTTATTTATCTGCAAAATAACACAAAACATATCAAAATATTCACAAAACTCAAGAAACTATACAAAATATTATGTTAAATGAGTGGGAAATAGTGATAGATTTACCACTCATCAAGAGGCTTTTACATAATTTAGTGTTCCAGGTTAATAAATTAATATATTACCCACTGTAAGATAACCACTTCATCATCTTAATAGATATTGGAAGGATTCACAATCCTGGATAGTTTTATAATTTGAATTTTCTTCAATCTACTTTCAAGAAATTTTTTTACTTGTTTTAAGTTTTAAAGTCACCACCCAAATCAAACAATCAATCTATTAGATACTTGTAAACATTTGACCTCATAAAAAATTAATAGAAAAAGTTTTAAGTCCTCGTGGGATCGATACTTTTATACTACTTGAACGATACGTACGCTTGCGTTATACGCGTGTGATTACGCACCGGTCATCCTTCCGAGGAATTCTCTGATGGTAAGTATCTTGTTCAGTTTCGAAAGGGGTGGGGGTAGTGTCGAGGTCCTCTATGCTTGGTTCCCCCGAGCTCGAGGAGAGCTCTTCAGCCGGGGGAGTCGAAGGTCTTGCAGAGGAAGACCTGTTGACAGACATCCCTGACATCTGAGAAATAAAAAAAAAATGGGGGGAGGTCAGTCTATAGCTAATTTCTAAAACAGGCCGGGGATTTCACAGTTACCCTGAGATTCCGGGAAAACTAAGCCTGTGGGTTCTAAATGCCCTAACAACATCCATCAAGCCATAAATCTCTCCCTAGCAACATCGAGCCAAACACAGAACCCAGAACAAACCTAAGTGTCCCTAATCCCAAAAATCCAGATATGTTCCACACACACACAAAAAGAAGAGAGAGAGAAGAAAAAAACAAACAGCAAGCATAAAACAAAGGAGGTCGTTTAGAGACTTACTTGATTCTTTTCGAAGGCTGGAAGAGTGCTTTGAGAGCTTTGGTCGCACTAATCGGACGGGTCGCAGTTGGAGAGAGGAGAGTTTTTGCAGATTGATGAAGTTCAAATTTTTTTGCCAAACTGACGCAAGGTGATCGCTTCGTCTGCCTATAGTCACAACGGAGCGTTTGTGATCGTTAGATCAAGAAAGAGCCCCGGATGTGTGCCATGTGTTGACTTCGGAAGCAATTTGACAGAGTTGAATGAACGGTTGAGATTGGATGTATTTTGGTGTCGGTAGTGAACGGTCGATTTTGTTTGCTTTTGGCGGGAAGCCGGCTGATGTTTGACAAGTGTCAAGCTCGGAGTAAACCCTAGAGATGATTTGATGGGCATTAAAATGGATGTGACGGTTGCGCGTCTCGAGAGAGTCTCCAGAAGGGCAGGGAAAAGGTTTTGTTTTGGCGGGAAAAGAAGTCAGACCGAGCATCTTGGTTGTACCGAGGACATGGTGGTGACAGGCCAATAAAACTTCTCTTCACAAAGGTCAGCTGTCACTCCATCAGGAGTAATATTCTTTTTATATAGTTCCCGACACCAACTTGTATACTCGTTGGTACCGAGAACTAGGGGACAGATATTGGCGGTATTTTCAGGCCTTGTGATATTTAAGCAGTATGGCAGGGGTGAGGAGGTAATTCCCTTCTTGGTCAAGATCATTAATGCCGACCCGACCACTAAAAGTCAACAGTAAGGGGCCGAGCACTTATGATCGGTAATTGACCACTTAAACCCGGATAGTCGGGCATTATCAGATCGATATCAGCATTCTCAGTCCAAATGACCATTGTGACCGACCTCATGAAGGCCGAGAATATGGCGAGATATGCTCTAGAAGATAAGGCATCCTATTTTTACGGATAAGAAAATAAGTTATCCTATTTTCATAGGAAAAAATTGGTAAGTCAGTGTCCTAATAGGATAAAAGAAGTAAAGGTAGTTTCGACTAAGAATTCTTATGGGAAAATGAAAATTGTTTCTTTGCTATTATAAATAGGAGGGGAAAGCGTGCTTGTAAGGGGTGGAGAAGAGAACAAGAGAGAATTAGACTTGTAAACACAAAACAGATCAGATAAACATATTTCGGTAATAAAATATCGTCCGTTCTGTGCCCGTGGATGTAGGTTGGATCTGATCCGCCGAACCACGTTAAATCTCTTTGTCGGTTGGTGTATTTACTTATCTTTTGCCAAATTTGCTTTTGGTTTCCCATAAACAAAACAAATTAACAGTTGGAGGAGGATTGTCTCGGGAGTAAAAAACCATTATTGCCCTTAAGACCAAAATCAGCCGTCAACAACAAAAAAAAAATTGGAGAGAAATTTTAGCTTTTCACATGGAGAAGGAAAGAAATAAAACAAAGAAATTTTGAATTTTCTTTAAGCAAAATTCTATATATTCTCAAAATTCCATAAACCATTTTTTCTTAAGCTCTCACTAAAGAAAATACACCTATAAAATACTGGATTTGAGAATTCCAAAATCCTTAACTCTATATTTTGTGTGGATATCGTTGGAGGCCAAACGTTTGGGTGGCTCTAAAGAATTTACGAGGAACGGTAGAGAATTACTTAAAGGTTTAAAGTACATTTTTATTTTTGTTTCATAAATAAATATTATCATGAAGCATGAAAATTAATTATGATATTGGATTGGAAATTTATGTTTAAAATTAAAAAAATTTAATTTTCCGCCACATATCATATGCTAGATTCCCGACATAAATCTCTTAGCAAAGCAAGGAAAAAATCATTATTCATTATTATATCCATTCTTTCACAATTAATTAGAAACTGGACAGTTTAGTTAGAAATTGCTAGAGTAATTTGCGATTAATAAGAAATTATCGGGGATTAATAAAAAATTAGTCGAAAAGGATAAAATTGATATTTTATATGACTAAAAAAAATGCAAAACTCACCACTTAAGATCATCTAAAAACTGTTAAAAATCATTCATTAAGTCATTTATGAACATTGATCATTTGGACACAATTAGAAAAAATCGAAAAAATCAACTATTAATCAGTCATTTATGTGCCGGATGTATATGTCATCTCTCTTACAGCAGGCGGGCCCCACACAGTTATAGGGCCCGCCTGTTGTGAGAGAGATGACATATACACCCGGCACATAATATAATTTTCGGTATAAGAGAGCTCTTAAAACATTTTAAATTAGGGCTTCCATTCGGCATAATCCAATCCAAGCCCAATCAAAACTATACGTGGTCATTGCACTTCCCACTTACGTTAGCCACTAAACATAGTAAAACCGTATATATACGCAACCCAAACCCCAGTAGCAAAACGCTCAGGCGCCAAAAGAAAACGCAGGCAAAATCAATGGAGATAGAACAGAAACAAGCGCCAGTAATAGAGCAATTTGTAAAGCAAGCTTCTACTCTGAATGGCTCCTATTTAGTCAACCTCATAGTCGAAGCCACCTCTCACCCTTCGCTCTCCGCCTTCTCTGAGATTTTATCTGACCCCAACCTTCTTCAGGTTTAATTTTTATTTTATTAAATAAAAATTTATATGTTTCGTTGTTTAAGACTTTTCATTTTTCGAAATCAATTTTTACTGATTTTTATACGCTTCAGTTGTGTTAAGCCGTACATAATTATTAATCATTACATATAAAATGCAGCTTCAGAGAACGGAAAGTTCCATGTACATTGATTTGCTTCGTCTTTTTGCTCATGGTACATGGACCGACTACAAACGTAAGATATATATATATATATTTTTTATTGCTTTTAAGATATTAAGAGTTGCATTCTCTATATATGCACAAATATGTGTTAATGGACCTCGATCTTTTGAATGTTTATGTAGGTAATGAAGCTCAATTACCGCAGTTGGTGCCGGATCAAGCGGTTAAGCTTAAACAACTTAGTGTGCTTACGCTTGCAGAGATGAACAAGGTATCTGGTTTAATGTTTGTTGAGATCTTTGCCTCTGATTTCTTGAAGTTAATGTTACAATTAGAATTGTTGATTCACCTGCCTGTTTGAGTGTGATAGCGTTTGTGCTTTCAAGGTTTTTTACTAGAATTTCTTTCCCCTTGGACGGAAATGAAACAAATTTTTTATATTAGCACTATCAAGCCACTTTACACACCAATGATTACAAGAGATGATGTGACTGCCAATAATTTCTACCTTAAGATATACTGAAGAAAGGCGTACATTGGTGTCCGTAGTTGTCAAAGCTCAAACCACTGTGCCTCATGAAGGGTTAGGCCAGGTGATCTTCATCACGCGCACCTTTGAGATGCTGCTAGGCTCGTCTCATAAAAATGTGTGAGAAAACCATTGGTGCCTAGGCGCGCGCCTTTGAGATGCGCCTAGGCACGTTTCATAAAAATGTGTGAGAAAACCACTGCATGAATTGACCAATCGAACTCGAAATCAAGTTGTATAACATTTCTTTGATATATTAACATAGGTTTTTGGGGTAGGCTTTAAATTTCGACATAAACATAAATTTTTATTATTGTAATTGTTTTTGATATATTTTCAATAATTTTTTTTTGTTTTAGTTGATTGAATACTTATATTTTCTTAAAAAAATTTATCTTCACCTTCATAGGCGAGCGCCTTGCTCCTTGAGGAGCGCGCCTAGGCCCTAGCTGTGCCTTAGTTCCCCTTGTGTTTTAACAACTCTGGTGGTGTGTTAAATTTTCTAATTGAAGTGATATTTTAGTTAGTGCATTATCTTTTTTTAACCTATTAGTGAATCTCCTATTGCTTTGTATTACAATTTTAAGCTAAATATCTGGATGCTTATTCAAGTCAAGATGTAACAATTATATGTTGGATTCCTATCGTTAATCTTTTGTGGAAATATTTGATGTAGTTTCTATTATGTAAATTAGTTATATATTTGGTTTAATTACTTGGTTGAACTCTTTCCTAGGTTCTTTCCTACGACCAACTTCTGAAGGAACTTGAGGTTGCTAATGTGCGCGAACTTGAAGACTTCCTTATTAATGAATGCATGTATGTGGTAGGTCTTCTTACTTCATTCTTGAGCTTTACTTGAACTTCTAGTTATTATCATATTAACTAGTTACTGGCCACCGTGTTTTCTGTGTTCCGATTTTTGAAAGGATTTACAAACCATTTATTTGAGAGATTTTGAATATATAAATATCTAGTTTTCAATCAGCTTGAAAATTTGATAAAACAAAATAAGCTAAATTAATAAAATAACCATTTCAAATTCATTAAAATGTGGGGGTCGAAACGAAAATTGTGAAAAACTAGTTTAGACACATTCAAGAAGAACCCATTATATTCTTTCCTTCTGATTCACCCAATCCAATTGATATTTCTTTCTTTATCATACCGAAAGGCTGTAACTCCATTTATGAGTTTTGAAAACTGTGATTTTTCTTGTGATGGTTGTGTGTAGGGGATAGTCGAAGGGAAGTTAAATCAGTTGAGAAGATGCTTTGAGGTTGGACACTTCACCTTGCTTAATTCTTTTTTCAGTTACATTTAAGAGTCCAGTGCTTAATAATGAGGTCATGCTATATGTAGGTGCAATTTGCAGCAGGGAGGGATCTGAGACATGGCCAACTTGAGAACATGATGCAGAGCTTAACTAATTGGTATATTTCAGTTGGCCATTTTTTAATATCATCTGTTCAATCCAAGTTGTAGATTCTATTATCTCATTTAGTGTCTTGAAAAAAGGATTTTCCAAATTTATTTGACACGTGCCCAAGAGCTTGTTGCATGCCAATATAATTATATCTTAGCCGAGTAATTTAACATTATACATACCAATTGCTTGTTAAATGGAGATCAGCAATACAATTTTTGAATTGGGTTTGACTTATCAGAGACACCTTTTGTGCATAGCTCATGTTGTTGATTTGGGTACTGACTGATTTTTTATCCATCAAGTAAGCTGTGTCAAATGTGACCCAAATTTTGGCACTCATGTTAGCATGAGTACCACCTCGACATTACCTCCCTATTATGTGATGCATATTCTTATATCTCTTTGATTTTTACTGGTTGCCATGAAATTTGTTGAGTTATAGGTTCTAACAGAGTTCTTAATTGTAATTCTAGGTTAGACACTTCAGACAATATTCTTTCCACAATTCAAGAGAAGATGAAATGGGCTGAAACAATGTGTGAGGAGGACAAAAAACACAAGATGGAAGTCAAAAGTCGCCTGCAAGATGCGAAAAAATCTCTCCATTTGAAGGTCAGTTGAATCAGTCCTTTCCTCTATGAACATTTCGTTTGTTACCTAGGTTTATATGGTTTTGACTTTTGAGGTATGCATTTAACCATTTAATAATTAATAATAAGAATTTGGGATTTTTTTTCCCTTCATATAATGCTAATGTTGGTTGCAGAACTCAACCTTATCATATAGTGAGTTAAGTTTGGCTTTCGACACATGAAAGAGTTCTGAATTAATAACTTCACATAGTATGGTTACAATAAACTGATCGTCTGATCCATCTTATAGGTTTGAGCATATCTTGAGATTTGGTGTATGTTCTATTTTACAGACATGATGCTATAAAACTTTCGAAGATGGATAAGAAGTCTCATCTTTAAATGAGTGCATTATATTTGTCAAGTTCTGCAGTCTGTTTTATTAATTACCGCATTTATATGCCTGTACCTTTGGTTAAGTTGTTAACTGCAAATCAGTATTATAGTTACTGGACAAAGCTTATGCCTGAGGCTTTAGAATGGTGCAAAAAACTATCTGGAGTGGAGCTTTTATGATGAGTGATAGGAAGCAATTGAAACTTGCTTTTTCTTGATTTAATGTTTATAAACACATGAAAAAGATCCATTTTGAAAGATGCATAAATTGCTTTGGATGGAATTATCAATTTATGTTACATGCTGATAGAAGTTTCACTAAACAGCAAGCTAGTAACCAGTTTAGAGCGCAGCAAGATGCTTTCTTCTTTGAATTGAATGAAGAAATGGACTCTGAGGAAGATCTAAGCCAATCAAAGAGGTATTTCGGTTCACTATTTATGAATTGCCATTGATATGAGTTGAAAATATTAATTAAGAAGTGAAATGATCTTTATTAACCATATTTATATTAATAATAATAAAAAAAATGTCCTCTTTTAAAGCTTAAATTGGGGCCTCAATAGCCAGGTTTCAAAACTCGGTATGCAATGCATAGCGATACCCCAGTTTGAGGTGAGACGGTCGCCTCAATCTAAACACAAAAATAAAAATAAAAAACCAAGTCTTTATAAGAAATTCCTATATTTTGTCCAATTCTGAATGATTTTTTTGACAGAATATATCCGAAAGTGAGGGATGATGAGAAATTTGGATCAGTCTGAACATATTTTTTTTTATGGTAAATTGGTAAATATGTAATGTTAATATTAAAAAAGAACATAAATATCAATTTTAATTCCCTTTTTTTCTTGATTTCAAAATCAAACAAAACCAAATCCACATTTAAGTGGATGATTAAATTATGAACCTTCCAAAATTTTTATTTAACCCTTATTGGGCTTTAGGCTGAACATTATGGATTAACGTAAATTGGACCAAACAAGGCCCAACAGAAGCACAGGATTACTAGTTTGTTTAAAAAAAGGGGCCTTTTTGCAAACCACCAGTGGGCGTTTAAAAAATAAACAAAAATTAGGGTTTTGGCTGGTTACATGCGGCGTCCTCTTGCAACTCTTGAGCTCCGAAGCCTTTCGTCATAGTCAATGATCCTCTTCGTACAGCCACCATGGGTAAACTTTCTCATTTTCCATGCCCATGCCTCGCGCTGCCTCTGGACGCCCCGAGGTGAATCAAATTGAGGCGGCATTTTGCCCCATTCAGCGCCTCGATTCAAATTTTGAAATCTTGAAAAATAATTATATTCGAAACATGATTGATCAGGTTGACTGTTTGTGCATTCCTACTCTTTGGTTTGATCCCCCTTGCAGATGACAAGTTCCTTCCTTCCAATCTCGCTTTCTCTATCTCGTAATAATTTCGTTAAAAAAATCAAATTGCAGGAAACGGTCACCAAAATATTATTTTTAAGAAAGCATGGATGAATCTTTGTTCTTCAGGCGGCTTGCTTGATTTTCTTCCAGGCGTATTAGATAAGTAACATAATTCCAATAGTTGCTATGGGCTCTAATTTAAATCATGTTTAATTTTCGTAAAGTTAACACGGATAAGTAACCAAGTTACTGTCTTTAACAGTCATATATGATGGGTATCGTTAGTTTAAAAGGCTACTGAATATGATGCAAATGCTATCTTTTGTTTGTTACTTAACTGAATCACAACTTGATCTTCAATCATTACCAGGGTTGATTGTGGTTTTTCACTCCGAAGAAGGTTCGAATATCGAGGAGGGGCAGAATTTGTAGTTTACTTAGCGCAAAAATGCATAATATATGTCAAAAGGCTTGGAGAGGCGGATTGAGTTCGACAGAATGATCTGACTTTCTCGTAAAAATGAGTTCATGTGAGAGCTAAATAAGTTGATGATGGAGTGAGTTGGCACGTTTACCCGACCTAGAGAAGAATTTGTAGTTTACTTAGCGCAAAAATGCATAATATATGTCAAAAGGCTTGGAGAGGCGGATCGAGTTCGACAGAATGATCTGACTTTCTCGTACAAATGAGTTCATGTGAGAGCTAAATAAGTTGATGATGGAGCGAGTTGGCACGTTTACCCGACCTAGAGAAGAAATGTTGGATTTGAGTTTATCTGAGGATTTGCGTAAACCGACCCCATGGGTCTATACTAGCACCTGATCTGGTTAAGGAAGCTAGAGGGAGCTTTGATAAGTATCATCTGTCTCGGTATACCGATTCGAGGAACGAAGATAGGAACACAGGCCGATCTGTATTGGAGTGATATGATGTATGCCCTACAATAAAGTTTGGGCTTTTAAAAGGCTGATGTGATGGAGGTTGGTCAGCGATTCTCCTTGGGAATGAACCCTGCCATACGGAACAGTTGAATTGCAGGCTGTCACACCAACAAAGCGTGTAGCAGCCGCCAAAAGGTTGGAATGATGAGTTTTCGCTGACATGGGTGGTTGAGCCAAGTGTTAGTACGATTGTTTGCTAAGTGGTTGGGGAAAAGAAGCATGAGGCAATGATGACAAAGTGACATGCGTTGATGTCATGGTCGGTGAAGTAGTAGATTTGGCCTTTGGGAGCATATATAAAGGGGTTGAATTCTCATATTTAGGGGTTGCAAGTTTTGCATCTCAACACTTAGAGAGAAGCCAAAAGTAAAAAATCTAGTGATAGATAGAGCAAACAGGTCAGCACCCGACTACTTGAGAGATTTGTATCGGATTTGTTGTAAAACCCGAGGTGTTTATTTTTGCATTATTGTATCCCTGCTTGTAGCTCTTGTCAGTGTTTGACCCCGAGCAAGTAATAAAAATACACCAATTTCCTTGTGGACATAGGTTGGAGCCCTGTAAACTCTGTATTTTCTCATCTGTTTATTAAATTTATTTTTGATTTCTTATTAATCAAATAAATTTATTATTGATTAAGATTCAAGAAGCCGACATTAACAACGAGTGAATTGCATTATATAATACAATCCCATATAATATCTGGTTTTGAAAGAGACGTGGGACTTCATTGTGATAGGTAAATTTGAAGTTATCTCATGGCATTGTCAACATATTCAGTGAAAGCCAGGAAAAATATTTATTGTGCAATTAATGTACCACATACGTGCTGTAATGTGAATGAATGAAATGAGGCATTTTGATTGAATAGCTTTGGAAATGTGGAAACATCGAGCTCATCAAATTGAGCAGAGTCAAAGTCAAATTTTCAATGTCCAAATTTTGGGATAAGCTGTTGCCGCTTTGACCGTATCCCAATCTTCGCACGTGCGCGCCTGCCCATTGTATTTATTGTGGTCTTTAATGTTTTCTGAATTAGATCGGTGAATGAATCAGTGATTTAAAAAATTTAATTGGTTAATAATTTGACTGGTTAAATTGTTCCGAAAAAATCTATAGAATTGACATATGTCATAAATAGTTTTTATTTAATTTGAAATTATAAAAAATATTAATTTTTGATTTTTAAAATTAAAAAAAAAACAAATTTGAATCGGTCTGGTCTAGTTCATCAATTTTTACCAGTTTAGATCGATTTTTTTACTATCCGATTTTTATTAATTAATCGGATCAGACTCACGATCGATTCCCAATTCAACCAATTCGATTTTCAAAACAGCGGTTGCGACTCAATATGGGGGTTAGTCGTTGATCGACTAAAATAATAATTTCTAATTTATCTGTTTTGGACCTAATTAAGTTATGTTCTCAGTTTCATCCCTAGAGTGAAACCTCATTTAACAATTCATATTCAGATTTATTTCCTATTTTGAGATTCTATGGTAAAAAGTTCCGTACTCAATCGCTCAATGGATACAAGTTATTTTAGGGATAATAGGCTGATTTTCTCCAAAAGCTTACATGCGCAGGAAAATTTGACACGTTGTTGTCGGCACTTTGCCACCTTAATTTTGACTTCAAATAAACAAGAGATTATGTAAAGAAGTTTGTATTGAGTTTTCGACACATCTTTTTAGCTTCACAAAAATAGAAAGAAACTCAAGAATCAGCTTCTTCATATCAAATAGACTAATGTTTTGTTCAGCTTGTTAGAAACACATTCATTTTAGAGGCTTTACCAAGTTTAAGTAGAAGTTTAATTAAACAAAATAACAAGGATAATAATATTGTGAAAAAAGTAAAGCACGCCGGAGAAGTTTTACATGATTTGAAGTTCAAGTTCATACGTTCCAAGGAGTCACGCCCATAGAGAATGAAAAAATCATTAAGTTTGAAAAGAATACAACTATCGGATATTTTACGTAATTTAACTCTCTCTCTTAATTACAAGAGCAACTCGAATCTCTGTCTCCTTGTCCAACAAACACCACTCGACTTAAATCCATTTGATGTATAATTTTGCACCTGCAGTGTAATCAAATCTCACCTGAAGAGATGTAAATGAAGTCTCTCTTTTTTTTTTTTTTTAGGAAATGTTGAAATTTCACCATTAAATCTCTCTTGCCAATGGTAAATTACCAATTAGCTCAGTATATTCACATTTCATTTTATTCAATAGCAAAAGATGAAATTCCATATATGCAGCAAAAACCCGAATTATTTTGACCATTTGATGTCGATAATTAGTTGGGCATGAAGGATCAAAATCATTTGCAATAAGTAGAAAATGCACAGAATATTATCATAAAAATAAAGGATTTCATTCAAGAAAAATTTCACAATAAAAAAGTAACTAATAATATAAGGACTTATATTATATTCACAAAGCAACTCCCTCCATTTTTTTTTTTTAATTAATTTTCATCTCCTACGACTACAAACAAACAGATGTCCAAAATCAATTGATCACCCAAAACAAAGAAAAAGGCCAAAAAAAAAAAAAACTATATCCGCCACGTCAGCATTAGCTAACCAATAACTGATCACCACGTGTGCACGAAGCCACTTGTCCCACTTCCATATGAGCTTGTGCTGGCACGGAGCCAGCCAGCTTTCTTCTCCGCTTCAGGGAGCCACTATCCGTCGAAGAAGACGGCTCCGGCGACGACCGCGCTTTGGACTTGATTCTAACCGGCTCAGGCTCACCCGAATTAATCCTAAGAGGAAAATTCAACAAAGCCCTTGATCCCCTCATTCTAAAAGCGGCTCTGTCATAAGCCAAAGCCGCATCCTCAGCCGTCTCAAAAGTCCCGAGCCAAACCCGAGCCCCATTCTTAGCCGGGTCACGTATTTCAGCCGCAAATTTCCCCCAAGGCCTCTGCCTCACTCCCCTGTAGTGCTTCCCCTTAGACGGAACCGCCGCCTCCGCCGCTGGAGGAAAATTACCTTGAAGATCATCATCATCTTGGTACTGCTCCTGCTGTGGGACCCACCCAACAGTGAGCGCGTCACGCAAGATGTTGAACACGAGCATGTCCTCAGAATCGTTCTCCTTCAAAGGGAGGTCTCCCCAGTTGTCAGTAAAGCAAGGGTACAATCGGCTAAAGCTTGAGCTCCTGCAATAATATGCAGCAGCAGCAGCAGGAAGAGGAGCACTAGTACTACTGTTTGAACTCGCTGACACGCTGAGTCCACTCTCCGATTCGCCGAGTATTTGGCGGCTAACTGACTCCAACTCGTCGTACATTTTGATCGTGTATGTATGAGTATTATAACTCTTTGAATTTGAAGAGGAAGGGTGGGTTTATATAAGGCCGCAAGATGCATGAATATGAAAATGATTTTTACAAAAATATTATTAAATTAATGGTTGGTTGATTATTATTATTATTATTATTTTAAAGTAAGTAATTGGAGCTTGGTTCTGTGAACGTTCTGTGGTGTCAAGTGGCACGGGGTGATTTTAATCACGTGACTTAAATCGAGACAGGGAAAGAGATTATTACGTCATCAGTTTTTTAGGACAGCGTAAGATTGCTTGTCTATTTCTGCGTCAACTTGCCATATAATTGAATTCAATAATTTGATTTTTGCATTCTTGTAATGTGATTGTGGGTTATTATTATTTTTTAATTACAAATTATAAGTTCAATGATTAGTGACGGGTGATTTTCGTTACAGGGATAAATCCGGAAATTCGTTCCTCGAACAATCTTCCTCAAATTGTGAATTTGTTTGATTTGTTGGGAACCAAAATCAAACTTAGCAGAAAAATGGAAAATACACAGATAAGAACATATGATTTAACGTGGTTCGGCGGAATAGATCCGATCTACGTTCACAGACACAAAGAAATAGAGTTTTTATAACGTGGTCGGGTTTGACCGACCAAGGCAAAATGACTATTACAAGTGTGACCGACCTCTCTCGCGTTCTCTCTAAAAAAAAATAGGTTTATATATATATATAAATGTCAAATTATGATATAACAAATAAGATAATATTGTTCCACTGTCCTCGTGACCTCAGCCACGTGAGCCTGCCACTGCCGAAAGTAAACCTGTCATCTGATACTTCATTAAACTCAAACACTTTCTTGGAAAACTCCACACGCTACCTTTATGATGTCAGCCTAGATCCACATGTTCACGCGATGGCGTGTGTCAGAAGATAATCTTACAAGATGTGCCTGTCATATCAAGACTTTATAGATGGTGGAAGTCCACAAGTCGTGTTTACACCTCTATACGCAGTCCCGATCAATGTCACCCCGACCTGATCTAGTCCACCTGACCTGCCCCACCAGGTCGGGTGGCCATAACAACATTCATCTCGTCATGCTGAGCCACCTAGTCGGGTCAGGCCTGAGGTCCCTGATCGTCCCGCATCTCTAAACACTTTCACTCATCATGTTGGTGAGAGAATGAGGACCGAGCCTGACCACTCTGCTGGGCCATATGCCCTTGTTGTTGTCTTCGTCCTTTAGCACACTGGACTGGAAATTTCCTTCATGCACTTCTGAACTTGTTGAGCACCCTGAGACCCTAAAATTACCATCAACAATGATATTTACATTTCGTGATCTATCGAGAGAATTTATATTATGATACAATCTGAATTTTTATTCATATGATAAAAACATATGTATGAACATCGATCTACTTAAAATATTGATTTAGTGAGTACAAAATTTGATTTTTCATAAAAATAATAATAATTTTTTATTTTAACGGGATAAATTAAAATTATTTCATTAACAAAACAATACATTTCATTACTATATAAGATTTATTTTAACAAATTTTTAAATTGAACCAAACATCTATCACTTAATGACTCCGCCACTACTATCTATAAATCTGCCTCACCACAATTGGCGAGAGATTAAAATAATGTAATTCTGTACAAGAAGAACAAAAATTTATGTAGATAAACTTTTTTAACAAGTGTTTTTTATACATATTCTGAAGTTTCAAGATTTATGAAATTATGTTGAAATTTAATGAAAAATAAATTTAAGAAAATACAAAAGTGATTTTATTTTGATGAAGCATCGCGGATGGATCGGCAAGGACAAATTTCCTTTGATACAATGGTTCTGGACATTCATAGTACGTAGTCTCATAAATTAAAATTATTTAATTTTTTTTTAATGGATAAAGCTACCCCACCAAGTCGATTTTCCAACCAAATAAGTAAATAAAATTATGCGTGTGTTCCACGACAACATCTATTTCCATTACCTTTATTATATATCAGCTTCAAGGAAACAGATTGCCTTTCAATTTTTTATTTTTATTTTTCTTCATTAAATTAACTCAACTGTTAGATTTGGAAGATCTAAATGAGACTACTTTTTTATTAGAAAATTATTAATTGGAAAGCACGAGGTCTTTTTTTTTTAAGAAAAATAAAATGTTATTGATTTCATTGGCTTAGTTGTAATCTTAATTGGGTTTTATAGATCCACTTGGAGCCAATCATTTTGTCGTATTTGTTAAAGTTGCGACCTTAATTCATTTATCTAGATTAATAAATTGATATTTTGAAGCAATTTTTTGCTCATTAATTTTCTCACATATCGTTAACATGACAATGTCATGCTGAGCTCACCCTACAGTAGAAGGTGACAGTTTGGGTTATTGTGACATCCGATCCGATAATTGTATCGTATTAAATTTAAATAACATAAATATAATTTGTTTAATAATTATATCAAATTTACCAAATACGAATACAACATAATTAATAAATGAGTCAATTTCATATTTGATATAATTAAACATTATTATTATATTAATATGATTAATCAATAAATCATTTCATAGTAATATAATTACATAAATATTATTTATGTTATAATTTTAGATAATAAAGTTATTAATCATGATAATTTTTATTCCGAATATGAAAAATTCGTGAGCCATAATGAAAAAAAGGAACTTATGAAGAAGACCATTCTGGTCACATAAAGACTTTGACCAAGAACCCGTCTACTTTTCTATTCAATAGCTAAATCTAAGTCACGTGCCAATCAACTCCACGTGCGGAAGACATTGGTAGAAACTTGTTGCTTACAATACATTCTACTTGAAGGCCTAGCAGTCAATAATATTAGAGTATTCAAATCCATTTGACACACACAAGCTTTGTCAATATAATAAATAGTACCAAATGTGGAATAATAATAAACGTTCAACGGAATTCCAACCGAATTATATATTTACTTAATCTCATAGTAATGATTCAAAACATCGACGGCATAATCTAAATATTAATATAATAATATAAAAATAATAGGGATAATTGACCATATTATGATATAAATTTAGACTCATTTACAAGCCAAATCTTCAATGAATACCTCCACATTTGTCATTTTATGTACATGACAAACTAAAGCTCTACCATTTTATTTAATGTTGATAGAAAAAAAAAATAGATAGCGAATCCAAGAGATTTTTCATAGATATTATTAGAGCAATTACTAGATATTCGTAATTAGTCCAGTCACATACAAAGTGTTAAAAGAGGAGAAACTTGAATGCTTACCTTAGGCCTTGCAGTTTGAATGCATTCTCCCTGAGCTTCCTTTATATCCAGCCAGCCTTGGGCGTCAACAACAGCAAAAAATAATAAATAATAAAAAATTAATAAATCATGTCGACGATTACCAAGATATCAAGGGTACAGAGGTAAGGTGCTGGGCAAATGGGACCGGATTTTGAGAAGTCAATCTCTAAGTAAAGTGTTATTTATTAATTTTTATTTTGTTTCTTAAACTTTGAATTGATATTATTATTGTGATTTATTAAATTCAAATTTAAATATATAAGTTAAAAATTATGAATGACTTTTGCACCCACAATTGCGAGGCCCGAGGTAAGCTTTTAGAGTTCCTCCTCAGTGAATACTGAGAATATCTCCTTAAAGTTACAAAGAGATGCATAGTGAATCATTGTAGCTCAATATAGTTACAGTAAGAGAATTGAGATAAAATTAAGTAAAAATGTAAGTAAATATATCATTTACCCGTGAAAATAAGTGTTTAATGTAAACTCATTTTCAAACCTAAAATAGCTGCTTATTTTGTCATTCAAAGCTTTTTTTTTTTTTTTTTTTTTTTCAAGACTAGCATTCTATCTCCAAATCTTCGGAAAATGAAACCAGGTTCCATTTAGTTATGCAAATGCCCCTGCTTTAGTTTCTGACCCACAGAAACATCTTGTATCTGTAAGTAACACTTGCTGAATGTGTTTGACAAATAACTTTTGTCTCTAACATAGTGGATGTCTAGTTCTATGTGCTTAGTAGTAAACTGAGTAGCACGCCTAACTGATGATGAATACTAAAAAATATTTATTTATTAAAAAAAAATTAATCATTTTATATTTGTAATTTTATTAATCCCTTTAATTTAACATATTTGTATAATAATAATTATATTTATGTTTTATATATTTTTATTGTGATTTTTATTTATTGTGTAGGTGAAATAATACGCATAATTAGAAAAATAAATATGACAATTAGTGACTACCACAAATGGATACACACAAGCCAAAATAAAGCCAACATTTTCAAAGAAGCATCACGTGGTTGTTGGCAAAAAGTGTTTACTTGCGTATTTTATTAGATAATATAATATAATAATATATATAAAAACAAAAGAAAATAAATTGGGCCAATCCATGTTGAATTTTTTTGAATTATTACTTGCAATTTGATTTTCAAGTTGCATCTGTATTTGCAAATAGGTGTCTATAAATAGAGAGTGTTCGACTCCTTAAAAGACACGTTTTTTTGTTTTTTGTTTTTTTTTTGTTTTTTTTAATTTCTCTGATAAGATTTTAGGAAAGAGTTTATTGTGTGTTTTATTTTAAAAAGCTTTCTTGTAATTTTTTCTTTCAATAATAAAATTATGAGAGTTTTTATTCAAATAATGAGTAGTTGATTTCATTTCATTGGGGTAAATGGTGAAACTTTTAATATGAAAATATAGATTAATCTTATTTATATTATAATAAATAAATTATAATATAATGATTAATACTTAATTTAAATCTAGATTAATTACTGACAAACTTTGTTATCGCTTATATGACTGATTTTATTTATTTAGCATAATTAAGTACCTAATTGGATTTATTATAGACAAAAGCTATCACCGCCTTTATGACTGGTTTTATTTTTTGGCATAATTAATTCCCGAATTAAATTAACTGGGTAATAATGACAATTTATATATTAAAAAAATAAGATTTCTAAATTTGAAATATTAAAAATGGATTTTATAGCCCCAACATTTTATTTTATTGTTGTAGTCTAATTTGAGCGTGTCAAATTTTTGGCGCCATTGCCAGAGAGTATAATTTAGTAGATAAAATAATAATTTTTCTTTCTTTTTATTTTATTTTTTATTTTTTCTTTTCTTTTCTTTTCTTTTATTTTGTATTTTTTTCATTTTTGTTGTATTTTCTGTATCTCATTTTCTTTCTTCTTTATATTTATGTAGATCCAAAATATCATGATTGATCCTACATGAATCCTGAACCCAGACATCCTACATACAGACAAACCATGTATTTAATTCTTTAAGGTTACAGGAGACAGAAAAATCAATTAAAATGGAGCTTGCATTTTGCCAAAGAATTTCTTGAACCATCCCCATATAGAGATTCTTCCATAATTTTTTATGAGAACCTAATTCGAGAGATTGAGACACCTGAACGAGAAATTCAATTGAGATCTGAATTGATAAGAATCAGATGGCATTTTTAGATTTAATCACTACATTTGTATTTTATTTCTTTGTTTTTCTTTTGTTTTGTCATTTATTTTTATTTTTAATTTTTTCCACTTGTTTATTTTTTTCTTTTTGTAAGTATTATATTTTTAAATTTTAACGTATAGTCTGTATTTAGGTTGCATGAGACATTGGTCTCAATCATCTAGTGGTAGATTAAATAGAGAGTCTCAATCACCTTCATCGTCAGTCACAATAGCCGAGAGCCAAAATGAAAATCCACCTGCCAGAGTTGAAAATCCAGTTGATCAGGAAGAGAACGAGTCTCGACATGAAGATCTTAATCATCCAATGACACTCAGACAATTCATGAATCTCACTAGGACATGATCACTCTTGCATTGTTTTCCCCCATATGCATCACATTTGAAATTTAAACCAGGTGTCATCCAAGTTTTACCTACATTTCACAGGCTATGATCAGAAAATTCTTATCAGCACTTAAGAGATTTCGAAGAGGTATGTAACACTTGCACAGACCAAAATTACAGTGATGAGTGGTAAATAGATCACTATTTTTCACTCATTTAACTTAATATTTTGTATAGTTTCTTGAGATTTGTGAATATTTTGATGTGTTTTGTGGTATTTTGTAGATAAATAAAATTACAGGACTCTCTGGAGGTGATTCGGGACCAAAACAGTGAAAAACGGACAAAAGGGCAAAAATGTAAATTTCCTGCTAAAATACACCGTTTTTCTAAAATACACCATTTTGCTAAAATACGCCGCGCTAAAATGCGTCGCCTACTAACGTGCGACGAGACTGCTAACATGCGCCATACACGTGTCACAATCAAAGAAGTTTTTGCTAAAATACGTCATTGCTAACGTACGTCTGCCACGTGTCAACATCTGCTAACGTGCGCCAGACACGTGTCACCATCACATGCTGCCGACAGTCCACATCTTTGCTGATGTCAGCGTTGCGACACGCCAACCCTTACGCGTCACGACGCCAAGCCAATTATTGAGATAATAATTTTGTCGACGCCACGTGTCACCATCTCAGGAAGCCACATGCCACATGTTGCAAATCAAAGGCGCGTCGCGACGCGTGGAGCAAAAATTTCTCTATAAATTGAGGCCGAATTTCATTTGTAAATTCATACTTTCTTATAAGGAATTCCTTAAGAATACTAAGAAGATTGTATCTTGTTTGTTTATTTATAGTTTTCAGTATTTAATTTTCGCATTAGCACTCTCTTTTATTTACTTTTCAGTCTTTACTTTCAGCATTTAATTTTATTTAATTTACATAATTTACTTTTCAGTCTTTACTTTCAGCATTTAATTTTATTTACTTTACACAATTTACTTTATGTTATTTAATTTTCAGCATTTACTTTTCAGCAATGAGGAGGTAACTCCCCCGCTGGGGTGAAAGATTAAGCTTTTATTACTAATATTTAGATTAATCTCCCTTAATTATAATATAAAAAATATTTAAAACCTGACTTAATGATGATACCGCCTTTATGGTCGGTTGAACTTAATCTAAATTGGTTTTAACATGACTAAATTGGATACCGCCTGTATGGTCGGTTGGAATTAATTATTAATTTGACTTAATCAGGATACCGCCATATGGTCGGTTGGTAATAGCACGCAAAATTTATATATTATAATAAGAGAGATATCTAAATAGAAGTAATAAAAGTGGATCCTTTAACCCCCAACATTTTCTTTTATTGTATTTTTACCTTTTTAATTTCTAAGCTTTTACTTTATGTCATTTATTTTATTTAAATTTTTACTAGTTTTTGATATGTGTCGTAACTAACCCTTTATCTGGTGTTGTGATGAATTCCAATATCATCGATTTATAAGAGGTTATTTTATAGTTTGGGTAATATAAAGGTTTATTTATTAAGTCTTAAGCTTAATGCTTCTTGTTAACTGGCCATTAATAAGATTGATCTGGTAAACTTAAAATAAACTTGACAAAGAAATTTTAGGTTTCAGCCTTAGACTTAATAGCCCACGATCTTCCTTGAGGATAAATAACCATTTAATAGATTTCTTTACAGGATAGACATATACCTGTCGGGCGGGGGTAGCCATAATTAGAACTTAATCTTAATAAATTGGTTGCCAATTTATGAAAAACGCCATCAGTTTTAATATTAAGCGTTTCCTTCCATTGAGTGGTTCTCTCTCAAGATCCAAGATTGACTTTGATTTATTGGCCAAAGTCAAGATCATTGTCTATCGCGGATGTGTTTGAAACATGAAGGTTTTGTTAACATCGCATGTCTTGGGCAGTTGTGACTTGTTGGCCAAAGTCAAGGTCACTTCTTGTTCATCGACGTGGATTACGAAGCTCTCCCACTGTCAATAGGTCACGCTTAACTGGAATCATTAAGCTTGTTGAGCCAAAGCCAACACTTAGTTGATTCAGAGGAAACATGTTAGGAAATACATTGGATATATGTTTTGGACTTGGATGTCCACCTAGCGGATCTAGGAATTGGATGGGATCCAATTGATCTTAGAGATCTACCTAGTTAAGTTTTATACAGCTTGTTGGCCAAAGTCAATATTGTGTATTATTTAACGGGATCCTAGCCCACTAGGAAACTAGGTTTCCCGAGTACTCAATAGAGGGTTAGAGGCTCGCTGAAAAATAATGGGAGGCTAGTATTAAATTTTCAATTTCGTTTAATACTCGCTTATGCGCGCTCTTTTATTATTACTTTTCATTATTGTTTATATTAGTTGGACTAATATTATTTTATTGCTTTTTTTTGAACAATTAGATTATACTAAACACTACTCCATTTGTAGTTGGTTATATAGTTAGACTATAGTAACCATTGCATTTGAGTGTACCCGAAATATTTGATTGGATAGTTGGACTATAGCCATCAAGATGGCTGGAAAGATTAGCGTTATAGACATCATCATGGGCGAGAATGTCTTTAACGATGCAAATTTTTCAGATTGGGAAATGAATCTCAGGATAGTCCTGGGAACTGAGAAGTTACTCTATGTTATAGAGAGACCTCTCGGGCCTGAGCCCAGACTTGAGCAGCCAGTAGAGCATGAGCTTTGGAAGACTCATCGTGATGATAACTCTAATGCTCAATCTGTTATGCTTGCTGTAATGACTCCTCAGTTTCGTCGTCAGAATAAGGGATTGGATCCTTATAACATGATGTTGAAATTGAAGGATCTTCATAGATCTAATCTTAGATATCAGAAGTATGATTTGCAAAAGAAGCTATTTCACTCGCGTATGTCAGTGGGTACATTTGTCGAACACTACTTGTCGCAGATGATTGCTGACATCGATCAGCTAGGTCAGCTGGGCATTACTTTTCAGCCCGAGAACTTCATAGATTTGATCTTACAGTCTCTGCCCGACTGTTGGGGCGGGTTCGTCATGAACTATAATATGATGGACCAAGAGAAAACTCTTGGAGAGTTAATGGCTATGCTGAAAGAGTCAGAGCCAGAGCTTCTGAAAGGCAAGAAGCGCGATGCGCATCTTACTTCGACATCCAAGAAGGCCAAGGCTTGGCCGAAAGCTTATGGGGGTGTGAAGAAGAAAAAGAAAAAGGGCAAGGCTCAATTGTCACAGTCTTTTAGGAAGACAAATGACATATCCCAAGACGTCTGCCTATACTGTGGCAAACGGGGTCACTGGAAGCGTGACTGTCGTAAGTACAAGGCGGACTTGAAGGAAGCGAAGGCGGGCAAGGCTTCGGCTTCAGGTATGTTTGTTATTGAAATAAACATGTTCACTACTAGTTTTAAAAATTGAATTTTTGATACTGGATGTGGTACTCACATATGTACTGTTGTGCAAGATTTGCAGATTAGCAAGAGACTGGCTTCAGATGAGATCGACCTACGAGTCAGAAATAGGACATGAGTTGATGTTTTGGCCGTTGGAACATATGTTTTGAATCTGCCCTCGGGGCATGTACTTACATTAAGTGACTGTTATTTTGTACCTAGTTTGACTTGGAACATTATATTTGTATCTAGTTTAACCTGATGCGGGTATATCTTTGTATTCGGGAACACTGAGTGTTTTGTATATAAAGATGATATTTTGATATGTACAGCAGATGTTGATAATGGTCTTTATATTTTGAATATAAACGATTCTCAAACATATAACATGACAAACAAAAGGCTCAAATTGAGTAAAACAGATGAGACTTATTTGTGGCATTGTCGTCTGGGACACATTAACAAAACTCATATATCCACTCTTTCGAAGAATGAATACTTGGACGGATTTGATCCTAATTCATATGATATCTGTGAATCTTGTTTATGAGGTAAAATGCCTAAAACAACTTTTAGTGGTAAAGGTGTACGTGCCACCGAGCTGTTAGCCCTCGTTCATAGTGACGTATGCGGGCCCATGTCTAGCCAGGCTAGATGTGGATATAAATACTTCGTAACATTTACGGATGATGCATCACGTTATGGTTATGTGTATCTTATGAAACACAAGTCGAAAACTTTTAAGAAATTCAAAGAGTTTTGACACAAGATAGAAAAATAGACTGGCAAAAGTATTAAAACATTACGGTCGGACCGTGGTGGAGAATACTTAAGCAATGAGTTTCAAGATTACTTGAAAGAATATGGTATTCTTTCATAGTGGACTCCTCCCGGAATACCTCAATCGAACGGTGTGTCCGAATGGAGAAACCGAACTTTGTTGGACATGGTAAGGTCAATGATGAGTCACATATAGCTACCAATTTCCTTTTGGGGATACGCATTAAATAGTGTAATACTTATTTTGAATAAGGTTCCGTCAAAGTCTGTTGGAAAGACACCATATGAGATATGGACAGGAAAGAAATCAGATTTCTCATTTCTGAAGATTTAGGAATGTTGGACATATGTTAAACGTTTGGATGGTACCAAACTAGAACCCAAATCAGATAAATGCCTATTTGTAGGTTATCCTAGGGAAACCAAATGATATTATTTCTACAACCCATAAGAGAACAAAATATTTGTTGCTCTTCATGTAGTTTTCCTAGAAAAAGAATTCATGAGTGCAGTGATAAGTGGGAGGGAAGTAGAATTCGATGAAAATCATATTGATACTGTTCCTGGAACCGACCCTCTCACGGAACACCAACAGTCCATCATGGATGAGACTGTTCCACAGTCTTCTAATACACAAGAACCACGTAAGTCGGAGAGAGTCAGAAAATAACCTAAGAGGTATGGGTTTCTGATCTCACCTCATGTAGACATTAATCTTATTAAGGAGGATGAATCGACTACGTATGAGGAAGTGATACAAGGTATCGTCTCCGCTTTATGGCAAAAAGCCATGAAGTCCGAAATAGATTCCATGTATACCAAGCAAGTTTGGACATTGGTTGATGCACCATAAGGCATTAAGCCTATTGGTTGTAAATGGGTCTTCAAAAAGAAGACGGATATGGAAGGCAACATACAAACGTACAAAACTAGGCTTGTAGCGAAAGGGTATCGTCAACGACATGGTGTCGATTACGATGAAACTTTTTCACATGTTGCCATGATGAAATCCATTCGGATAATGCTTGCTATTACTACATATTTCGATTATGAAATATGACAGATGGACGCCAAAACCTCTTTCCTTAACAGAAACCTTTTGGAGGATGTTTATATGCAACAACCTAATGATGTATTGCGTTCTTGGAACCAACGTTTACAAGTTAAATCGATCCATCTATGGATTAAAGCAAGCATCGCGTTCTTGGAACCACTGTTTTGATGAGATCATAAAAGAATATGGTTTCATTCGAAACGAAGATGATTCTTGTGTATATAAGAAGGTTAGTGGGAGCGCAATGACATTCATTGTCCTATACATTGATGATGTATTGCTTCTTGGCAATGACATTCCCATGCTACAATCAGTGAAAGCTTGGCTTTCATTAAAATTCTCCATGAAAGACCTGAGAGAGGCAGCCTTTACTCTAGGAATAAAGATCTATTGGGATAGATCTAGAAAGCTGCTTGGACTCTCCCAGAGCTCGTACATTGACAAAGTGTTGAAGAGATTCAACATGGATCAATCCAAGATGAGGCTGCTTCCGATGTCACATGGCTTATCTCTATCTAAGGATATGTGTTCTAAAACTCAAGATGAGAGAGATACAATGATTCAGATCCCGTATGCTTCAGCAATCAGATCGATCATGTATGCGATGATATGTACGCGACCTGATGTCTCATATATTTTGAGCATGTGCAGTCGCTATCAGGCTGATCCAGGTGATGCTCACTGGATTGCTGTAAAGAACATCCTTAAGTATCTTAGACGAACTAATGATGCTTTCTTAGTCTATGAGGAATGAGAACTTGAGGTGACTGGGTTCACCGATGTAAGTTTCCAAACAGACAAAGACGACTGTAAGTCGCAATCAGGGTATATATTTTGTTTGAAAAATGGAGCAGTGAGCTGGAAATCTTCCAAGCAAGATATTGTTGCCGATTCAACAACAAAAGCAGAATATATTGCTGCAACTGAGGCAGCAAAAGAAACAATTCGGTTCCGTAAATTCCTAATTAGATTAGGAGTAGTTCCGTTAGCAGATGAGCTCGTACCTTTGTATTGTGACAATAATGGGGCTATAGTACAGGCTAAGGAACCACGGTCTCATCAACGATCCAATCATGTAAGCGACAATTAATCTGAGATTAATTACGGCAAGAATTAATTTGGGATTAAATTCATCAAGAAGAGAGAACACGATTAATTTAGAATTAATCGATAAAATAAATTTAATAGTTAAATTGGATTTTTCTATTTAATTTATTTATTTGGGGCTAAAATAATATATCAGATATATTAATTGAAATCAGATTTCAATACGAAATTAAATTTGGATTTTAATTCGAGCGAATGAATTAATTTAGAATTAATTCGTAAGCGACAATCGCAATAATTTTCTGAGGCATAATTATTTAATTAAATTGGATTTAATTATTTAGCGTCGGCAAATTCGTTTAATCAGATTAAACGAACCCGGGCCCAAATTTTAGTTGTGTGTTGGAGAAGCCAACTTAAATTTGGAATTTAAAAATGGTGGGACCCATTGACTTACATCAATGGTCAAAAGTTGATGGAGGTAGTTGGCTTGAATTAATGCAATCTTTAATCACTCAAAAACCAACTTTAACACACAACACACAATTCTCTTCTTCCTCACTAAGCTTGGCTGAAACTCTCTCCATGAAAATGAAATTTTTGCTTCAAAAATTTTCAAGATAGCTAGCACTTGAGGAGTCATTTGAGGTGACAGGGAAACTCACCCAAAGCACAAACAACTTCACAAACGCTTGGAGCTTCATTTAAACAAAGGATTTTTGAAATTCTCTCCAAACCGATGTAAGTAATTCCGCAACTTTACTTGGTTAATTCACACTGCAAATCATGTTTAGGATATTGAAAGCATGTCTTATAGACTAACATGGGGGATTGATTTTATGGGACCCTTTGTTCCATCATTCAGAAACCTGTACATACTAGTTGCAGTAGACTACGTCTCCGAATGCTTTGAAGAAATTGCACTACCATCAAATGATTCAAAAGTGGTGATTAAATTCCTTAAAAATAATATTTTCACTCGCTTCGGAACACCTCGGGCTATTATCAGGGATGGTGGCACACATTTCTGCAACAGATACTTCGATGTACTCCTATCTAAATACGGAGTTACTCATAAATTTGTCACTGCCTACCATCCGCAGTCAAATGGACATGTTGAAGTTGCACTACCATCAAATGATTCAAAAGTGGTGATTAAATTCCTTAAAAATAATATTTTCACTCGCTTCAGAACAACTCGGGCTATTATCAGCGATGGTGGCACACATTTCTGCAACAGATACTTCGATGTACTCCTATCCAAATAGGAGTTACTCATAAAGTTGCCACTGCCTACCATCCGCAGTCAAATGGACAGGTTGAAGTTTCAAACAGGGAGATCGAAAGAATCTTGGAGAGAACCGTTGGATCAACAAGGAGAGATTGGTTTACAAAATTGGATGACGCATTATGGGCCTACTGGACAGCTTACAAGACACCCATTGCTATGTCCTCATATCGAATGGCGTTTGGGAAAGCATGCCATCTGCCAGTTGAGCTAGAACACAAGGTGTATTGGGCACTCAAGAAGTTAAATCTTGATCTACAAGCAGTATGAGAAAATCGACTCCACCAACTCAACGAATTGAAGGAATTTCGCCTATAAGCTTATGAGAATGCCAGATTATACAAAGAAAAGACCAAAAAATGGCATGATCGAAAAATAGTGCGCAGACAATTGAAACCAAGGCAGTAGGTGTTGTTATATAATTCAAGGTTGAAACTTTTCCCTGGAAAGTTGAAATCAAGGTGGTCAGGTCCATTTGTGATTACTCAGGTTTTACCATATGGAGCTGTTGAGTTACTTGATCCCAACACCAACAACACATTCAAAGTTAACAGCCAGCGTGTCAAGCACTACTGGGGAGAATCTTTTGAGCGATAAAAAGAAAGTGTCACACTTTCAGATCCAGCCTAACGTTCGGGCAGTCATGTCTAGCTGACGACGTTAAACTTAGCGCTAGCTGGGAGGCAACCCATGGAATTTGTGTATATATTGTGATTTGGTGTGTTTCATTTGTGTAGGCAAAGTCATATTTCAGGATGGAAGATGTTCTCACAAATATTCACAATCAATTTCCTTCTCTCCCTCAAAACTCTCTAATGAAGATCTACAAAGCTCGGATGGAACGAATGAGACTTCTGATGATCAAAGGTATTCCTAATGACATTCGTTGGATTATTGAAGCACGAGTCAGATTGGCAGGTAGTCATATGACTCTTTTGTTTCATATCTGTCTGGTTTAGGAAGAAGCACCTATACTAAAAGAGAAGAGCTAAAAGAATGAGTGTTTGCTATAAATGTGCACACATGACATGTAATACTCGTTGTCGTTCTTTAGGAATGGTATCTGATAACTGGGAAGATAAGATTAAATTCATTGGGGATGGCTTGAGTAAGGAGTCTTTAGATGACTTATCTAAGACTCTTGAGACGCATTCCAGTGGATATGTTCATCATGCAATTCACATGTTATATACACAATTTCGAAAAGAAAGACAACAATTAAGTCTCGGGAATCTGACTCTAAAAGACCCTATTTGCCAATTTATAAGAAAATTGGATGGGAAGCTTTTCCCTGACGCATAGACGTCATTCAAGCCGTTACTTCCTATAAATATTATTATCTCTTTGTATTTTCCTAATAATTGTGATTAGTTTTGTCATTTTCTTTTATTTTCTCCGACAGGATCCAGACTTTTTGATTTTCACGATATATTTTACTGTTTAGCTAATAATTGTCATTTGGCAGGTACTAGTGCTATTATTACTCACCCTTTTTCAGGTGTTATAAATTCAACTCATCATTGCACTCTTGAAGTTGTCACACGCGTATAACGCAAGCGCACGTATCGTTCAAGTAGTATAAAAGACTTAAAACCTAAGTTATTAATTTAATGAGGCCAAAAGATTACTAGTATCTAACAAATTGATTGATTGACTAAGTGATGACTTTAAACTTAAAACCAAGTAAATAAAATTGCGCGAAATTAAATTAAATGAAATTCAATATTAAGAAAATATCCAGGGTTGTGATTTCTTCGATTATCTAATTTAAAATGAGGTGGTTATTTCATGTTTGTGTAATATATCGGTTTACTAACTTGGAACATGAAATTATGCAAAAGCCTATGTCGATGGTCAGATGCAAATACCCAGTGTAATCCAATTAAACCATATGTCTATGTTAACCAAATTACATGGATTCATTAAGGTTAAGTTCCAATTGCGGTTACCCCCGCCCGAAAAGTATATGTCTATCCTGTAAGGAAATCTATTAAAGGGTTATCTATCCTCAATGAAGATCGTGGACTATTAAGTCTAAGGATGAAACCTAAACTTTCTTTGTCAAGTTTAGTTTAGATTTACCAGATCAATCTTATTAGTGGCCAGTTAACAAGACGCATTAAGCTTAAGTTATAATAAGTAAACCTTTATATTACCCAAACTATAAAATAACCCCTTATAAACCGGTGATATTGGAATTCATCATAACCCCAGATAATGGGCTTAGCTACGACACATATTTAAAACTAGTAAAAACTTAAATAAAATAAAAGATAAAAAGTAAAATACTGGAAAGTAAATAAAGAAAATTACAATAAAAGAAAATGCTAGGGCTAAATGATCCACTTTTATTACTACTATTTTAGATATCTCCCTTAATATAATATATTAACTTGTGAGATATTACCAACCAGCCATATAGGCAGTAACCTGATTAAGTCAAATTAATATTTAATTACCAACCGACCAACCAGGCGGTATCCATGATTAGTCAGGTTAAAATCAGTT
>SKCR01007514.1:0-55959 GCA_019454045.1 Zanthoxylum bungeanum | reverse complement strand
CGTTATGGTTATGTGTTTCTTTTGAAGAACACAAATCAGAAACTTTTAGAGTTTCGACACGAAATAGACAAACAGATCGGCTATAGTATTATACCGTCACGGTAAGACCGTAATGGAAAATACTTAAGCAATAAGTTTCTTATATACTTGAAAGAGTATAGTGTTCTTTCAAATGAGGACTCCTCCCGGAACACGTCATAGTGACGGTGTGTCCGAACGAATTAACCGAATTATGTTAGACATGATAAGGCTAATCACGAGTCGCTCTGAGCTACTGTTTCCTTCAATAGTATATTTACTAACAGTGCAAAACTTATTTAGAATAAGGTTCCATATAAATCTGTTTGACAGATATCATATAGGATATGAACAGGGAAGAAACGAGGTTTCTCATTCCTGATAATTTGGGTATGCCAGGCATAACGTTTGGATGATACCAACCTAAGGACCCAAATTGGATAAGTGCCAATATAGGTTATCCTAAGGGAAACCATAAGTATAGTACTTATAAATCTCACATAAGAACAATGTGATTGTTGCTCACCATGCGGTTTTTCCTGAGAGGAATACCGATATGCAGTGGTCAGTGGGAGGATAGTGATACTCGATGAAAATCAGAGTAATACTGTTCAAGGCACAAAGTCCGTAATGGAACACAAATAGTTCATCTATGATGAATCTATACCATTAATCTTCAAATACACAAGACACTCGTAGATCGGATAGAGTCAGAAAACAACCTAGGGTATGGGTTTCTGATCTAACCTCATAAAGATGTCAATCTTATGAAGGTACATCCACCGACTACGTTTTGAGGAAGTGATACGAGGTATCGACTCCCTATTATGGCAAAGTGCCATGAGTCCGAAATGGATTCCATGTATAACAACTATTTTGGATACTAGTTGTTGTACCACAAGGCATTGTGTCTAAGGTACATTAAACGTCTTCAGGGAAGACATACATGGAAGGCAACATACCAACGTACAAAGCTGGGCTTTTGACGGAAAGGTATCGTTATCAACATTGTGTTAATAACGGTTCAACCTTTTACCTGTTGCCATGGTAAATCCATTTTGAAGATGCTTGTTGATAACTGCATATTTCATTTATGAAATGTGTCAGTTGCAGATCAAAATCGCTTTCCTGAAAAGGAAACCTTTTGGAGAATGTTTATAACATTCTGACGATTTTGTATAACCGACAAACAAGGTTTGCAGGTTATTCGATCCATGTTTGGATTGAAGCAAGCATAAGGTTCTTGGAACTGACGTTTTGAAATAATCATAATAGTTTATGATTTGATTCAAAACGAAATGATTCTTGTGTATATAAGGAGGTTAGTGGGAGAGCACTGATAATTAAATTCCCATAAAACATTGATGAAAGCTTGGCTTTCAATAGAAATTCTCCGTAGAATTCTGGGGAGTAACAACCTTTATTAAAGGAATAAAGATCTACAGGGATAGATTTGGAGTTGGTTAACACTCTCTGGAAATTGTACATTTAAAATGTACTTGTATTGGTGTCTCATTCGCTTCGAGCATATGGAGTCACAATCGGGTCAATCCAAGTGATAGTCACTGGATTGAAGATTAAAAACATCTGTTAGTATCTGAGAGAACTAAAGATGTTGTCTTAAACTATGGAGATGGAGAACTTGAAGTGACTGGGATCACTGCTGCAAGTTTCCAAACCGGTAAATACTGCGGTACTATAAAGTTTGCATAACGGGACAGTAAACTGGAAATATTCCGAGCAAGATAACTGTTGCCGAATTAACAACAAATGCGGATTATTGCTGCAGCTGAGGCAGCAATAGAAGCCATTTGGATCGATAATAAATCTAATTAGATTAGATATAGTTCTTTTAGCAGCTGAGCTAGGCGTCAGCACAGGCTAAGGAATTAAAGGTCTCATCGATGATTCAGATATAAACTTCTATATCATCTGATTCGTTCGGATCATACATCATGGCGATGTGATGATCGTGTAAATCGCATCAGAAGATAATTACGCAAATCCGCTGATGAAAACCTTTCCTCAGCAATTTGAGCGAATTGTACATAGTTCGGGTGTTAGACACTCGAGTGACTGGCTATGTGCCAAGTGGGAGATTGTTGGATAATATGACCCATAGCGTCACTATTTGTACAGATCACGGTGTTGTTGTACAAATTAACTATGTGACAAGGAAATTGCACTCTCATCATTGGTGATTAGATCACCATAAATGTATAAATGAAGAGAGGTCCATATGATTAGTTCCTGGATTGAGATGATATGAGACAGTATCAATCCCCGAAGGATTAATCATTAAATATCCCTAGCCGGAGTATTATTGAGACATGACATCGATAATGCGGAATAGGCTAGTATTGCACTTGTGTGCGTTGTGAGGGCACAACGGCATAGTTCTCATATATATAAGTATTGGATACTTATGCAAGTGCGATAGGAGGTCGTGTTTCACCGATGGTACGGGAAACAGCTTCGCTCTGGATAGACCCCTCGGAATCCCATTGGTATTATGACTATGTGTCTATGGGAGGCCGAAATCAAGGTAGGTGTGTATAGTCTTAACCTGAGACTTACATCGCTAATACTTACGATAATCGATAGACTTTGGTCTTGGTGGTATAGGGCTTTAACCGGTTCTGCGTACACCACTTCTGGGTTTATCAGAAAGTCGTAGTGTATTGGGTGTGATGTCAAGACGGAAGTATCACTTCAGTCATATTGGAGATGATGTCACGCAGGATACGGTATTAGTGCTCTTAAGTGCTGCGCGGCCATCGGGATATTATGACAAGGTCATGTATATCCGATTATAGAGACTAGTTACCAGACATCCGACATGTGCTTCGTACGGGGCAGACACAAATCCAGCCCCAGGCCTAGCACGTGACTATCCGATACTGGGCCGATATACACAATACTACGGTATACTACGCTTGATACAGATCTATATATTCCTGTAAGAATATTTCTGGAGAATTGGGTAGGCATGGCGCTTTGCTAGAAGCCAACCTTGTCTTGTAAATCGGTATGAACGTAGTAGGAGGTACTTACGTGTTCGGATAATCCGACGACCGTATTTACTGCCAACATATCCGGAGATCTCATGGGTCGCTTCCTGAAGATTCACCGATGATGTATAACTCGCACTTTAATTAATCTAGGATTAATTAGAAGAGAGAGAAAATTAATCTGGGATTAATTGCGGAGATATTTTATCTGGGATAAAATATTAATTAAAGAGAGAGAATGATTATTTGGAATTAGTCGATAAAATAATATATTTGATATATTATTAGAAATTGGATTTCGACGCGGAATTAAAATTAGATTTTAATTCGGGCGAACGAATTAATTTAGAATTAATTCGTTAGCGATGTGAATAGTGATTTCGCTAGGCGTAATCATTTAATTACGACGCGACGGAAAATTCATTAATTTGGAATTAGCGAACCCGAGCCCGAGAGTGATTGCGAGCGCATTCGCATTTCGAATTCGAGCACGGCACGCAAGTCACATCAAACGTCAAATCGTTAGTCACATCATGCGTCAAATCAATTGTCACTTTGAGTGATGTGACTTGACAACATGTCACTTTATTAAAGTGATGTGATGTGACTTAAAGTTAAAAGTAGAAGTGATATGGTTGTTGGAAAAAGCATTAATAAACTTTTACTTTTTGACTTTTGGTATTTTGGAAAATTGAAAAGTTGTATATGGTTTATTTTATTTTTTGGAAAAATATATAAACCAAAATTACATTTTTCTTTTGACATTATTCTCTCTCTCATTTACGGTTTCAAGGTGAAACCATTTTCCCTCTCTTTTCTCTCTTTTCCCTCTCACGGCTCACTGTCGATTTCTTCTTTAAAATTTCTGGTTGTGACCGAATTTGTGAGAAGCCAAAGAAGATGAAGAAGTGCTAGCACACACCTTGGGTTATACTATGGTGATAGGGAACGAATTTGTGAGCTTGGAAAGCTTGAAGCTTGGAGCTTCAATGGAGTCTTGCATGTCCGATTTTGGAGCATCAAAACAGCCCCCACCGTGCAGTCCACTGCAGTTCAAGAAGGCCCAAAACCGAGCTTGATGGAGGCAGAAACATGAAGTGCGAATTTGGTCCATCTTCGTAGCATCCAAAACCATTCAATGTGAGTTATTCCGCACCTCCTTTGATATGTATTCAACTCGTTTTTATGCATGATTTATGATCTTGGGACTTGATTGAAACTCTACAAGACTACCAACTGCTGAGGCGTATGTGATATGTCTCATTTCCTCAACATCTTGAGGTGTCTTAGGAGACTGTTCTTTTGACAAATGAATTCCATACCAATAAGGCAGATTGCCTTTCTTGTAATTCTGCATCCCAAATCGCACAAGGATCTTGTCAATATAGGATGCCTGAGATATAGCTAACAGTCGTTTCTTGCGATCCCGAAGTATCTGAATCCCAAGAACATAACTGGCCTCTCCCAGACTGAGTTGGAGTATATGGACTTCATCTCTAGGTTCATGGCTTTGAGACATTCCTCAATGTCAGAATCATCTATTGCAGTACGATAGGTCAATGGATCATCTATACTATCGCTGGATACGACAACTTGTGCCTCTCCAATCCCAAGGTAGCGATCAGGTTGTTGTACAACCCTCCCACTGTGTCTAGGTGGTAGATCATTCTGACGAACTTGCATCTGACTCTCAGATGTCGAAGGTGCTATGTATTTGTCAACTGTCATTGACGATGGTGTGTTGGTCGAACCAGCAAGTAACTCCTTGAGTAACACCTTACTTTGAGTCTTGAACTCCCTCATATAGTCCTCCTCTAGAAACGTAGCATTTTTCGATACAAATACTTTTTTATCATCAGGACTATAGAAGAATCCACCTCTAGTCTCCTTAGGATAGCCTAAAAATAGACACACCTGAGAACGTGGCTCCAACTTTATAGTCTTATTCTTTAGCACATGTGCTGAACACCCCCATATGCGGAAATATCGTAAACTAGTTTTATGACCATTCCACAACCCTAAGGGAGTCTTAGGAACAAACTTAGATGGAACTATATTAAGGATATGCATTGCAGTTTGCAGTGCATATCCCCAGAACGAACTAGGTAGTGAGCTATAACTAAACATAGATCTCATCATATCTAGTAGGGTCCAATTTCTCCTTTCTACAACACCATTTTGTTATGGTGTTCGAGGTGCTGTGAGCTGGGATATTATCACATGCTCAACTAAGAATTCCTCGAAATCTCTTTCAAGGTATTCTCCTCCACCTCTGATCGTAGAGTCTTGATTTTTTTACCTAACTGGTTATCAACCTCAGCACGATACTCTTTGAACTTTTCAAAAGTATCTAATTTGTGGTGCAATAGGTAAACATACCCACATCTAGAATAGTCGTCAATGAATGTGACGAAGTATTCATAACAACCTCGGGCTCTTACATTCATCGGTCCATAAACGCCCGAATGTATTAGCTTAAGTGGTTGACTAGCTCTTATACCTTTTCCAGTAAAAGGTCTCTTGGTCATTTTTCCTTCTAAACAGGATTCACAGACTGGTAAAGTTCAGAGCTTTAACTGGTTTAAGGCTTCGTTCTTTAACAATCTGTCTATCCGGTCAAGGTTGATATGACCAAGTCTAAGATGCCAAAGATATGTGTCATCGTGACAAATCTTTGGCTTAGGTTTCTCAACCTTAAATATTTCAGCGTTGAGCAGTGACCTATGTGTTAACGGTCTTAACACATATAAGTTATTTTTTGAGTTTCATGTGCATATGGTCAATCCATTCCTACCAATAATAACTAAACTGCTATTAAAAGAAACTGAATAACCATCATCCAAAAGTTTAGAAACAGAAATCAAATTCCTACGAAAACCAGGAATGAATAACACAGCGTTTAAATTTAAATAACTATTATTTGTGAAATTTAAACTGGAAACTCCCACAGCTCTTGCTGAAACGACATCCCCTGTCCCGACCCTCATGGTGTAGTCACCTTCACCAAGGTCCCTCCATGAATCAAGTAGCTGCAAAGAAGAACAAACATGGTTAGTGGCTCCAAAGTCAACAATCCAGGCGGATTTATCATCCTCCACTAATAGAGATTCGATAACGAGTAAATCATATTTACCTGTTTCCTTTTTCTCCTTCAGCTCAGCAATGTATTTAGGACAATTCCTTTTCCAATGCCCATTCTTGTTGCAGGGGAAACATTTTCCCTTGGGCTTGGAATCCTTGGAGCCTTTATTATTATTATTCTTCTTCTTCATGGGCATTGCCTTAGCCTTCCCAGTGCTATTCTTCTTCATCTTTGCAGATTTAGAAGACTCGACAACATTTGCCTCAGCACTGGACTTGCGAGGATCCACAAGCATGGACTTATAATGGGTGAGCTCATTAAGCAGTTGGGTCAAAGTAAAAGTCAACTTGTTCATAACATAATTGCTTTTAAATTGTAGGAAACTCTTCGGAAGAGTTTCCATATTCATGGTCACCTGGCTACGCTCGTCAATACGAGCTCCATGGGTTTCAGCAGTGTTGAGATAGGTCATCATCCTCAAGACGTGCTCTCGGACTGATGTCTCATCCTTCATCCTAGCAGTCATCGCTGAGACTATGGCCTCAAGACGTTGACGTTCCAAAGGCTGCCCAAACATGCCCTGTAATGACTCTATCATCTGAGATGCTAAAGCCACAGGTTCATGCTTTGCAGCAAGAACCTCAGACATCCCTGCTAGCAAGTAATAGCGGGCTTTCTCATTCGCTGCGACCCATTTCTAGATGGTATCGCGCACAACTTGGCTAGCTTTTCTGGGCGGCTCAGGAGGACTCTCTTGTTGGGTTTCTAAGGTCAAACCAAGATCATTTTAAGCACAAAATAAGTGTGAATACTAAAAGAAGTATAGCAGAAATATACTCACTTTGATCGGTTGGATGGATGTGTAGAGTTCAAAACTTTGCTCTCTTTGAAGTTGTTCCAAGCTCCTTCAAGGTTGAGTGTCAAGCTCCAAGCTTTGATCAAAGGATTCCAAACTCAATGAGAAAGTTTCCCTAACACCTTAGTATGATTCTTTGATGTGTGCTAGCACTTAAAAAAAATTTCCACAATTTCTTCTTTGTTCCTTGAAGCTCTCGGCCAAGCCAAGATTTTTGGGAGAGGGAGAGTGCTTTGGGCGTGAATGAGAAGAGAGGAGAGAGTGAGTGACTTGAGTGAAAAAGTTGTATATGATTTTCCAAAAATCAAAATGTCATATACCAAAATCATATTTGGTAAAAAGTCACTCAAGTCAATCAAGTTGAGTGTAAAATAAGTCATCACCAACTCACCAAATTCCATCACCAAAAAGTGATGAGAATGACAAGTGATGTGACTTGTGGGCCCCACTTGAATTCAAAATCATAGTGGGCCCGCAAACACATCCCGGGCTCAGGTTCGTTAATTCTGAATTAACGAATTTTTGTTGCGACGTAATTAAATCAAATTTAATTAAATAATTATGCCTAGCAAAATTACTATTAAAGTCGCTCGCAAATTAATTCTAAAAAAATTCGTTCGCCCGAATTAAAATCCAATTTTAATTCTGTTATGAAATCTAATGTCATTTAATATATTGAATATATTATTTTATCGATTAATTCCGAATTAATCATTCTCTCTCTTCTAATAGAATTTTATCCTAGATAAATTTTTGTCGTAATTAATCTTAGATTAATTTTCTATCTCTTAAAATTAATCCTAGATTAATTATGTTCGAGTCATACGTCATCGGTGAATCTTCGGGAAGCGACCCATGAGATCCCTGGATATGTTGACAGTAAATCCGGTCGTCGAACTATCCGAACACGTGCGTACCTCGTACCACGTTCTTACTGATTTACGAGACATGGTTGGCTTCTAGCAAAGCGCCGTGCCTACCCAATTCTCCATAAATATTCTTTAAGGAATATATAATCTATAATAGGCGTAGTATACGTAGTATTGCGTATTACGATCCAGTATCAGATGTCACATGCAAGGCCTGGGGCTGGAATAGTGTTTGTCCCGTACGAAACATATATCGGATCACAAGCAACTAGTCTCTATAATCGGATAATCATGACCTTGTAATATTATCCCGATAGTTGCAACATAATAGAGAACCAGTTTTATATCTCTGCGTGATCATCATCTCCATATGACTGAAGTGATACTTCCATCTTGACATCACACCCAATACACTACGATTCTCAATAAACCCAGAAGAGGCGTACACAGAACCTGTTAAAGTCCCGGACGACCAAAACCAAAGCGTATTGATTGTCGCAAGTACTAGCGATGCAAGTCCCATGTTAAGACCAAATACACCTACCCTGAAGCGGATTCCCATAGACACATTGTCATACTACCAATGGGATTCCGAGGGGTCTATCCAGAGCAAAGCTGTTTCTATACCATCGGTAAACACAACCTCCTATCACACTTGCATAAGTATCCAATACTTAAATATATGAGAACTATGTTGTTACGCTTCTATAACACGCACAAGTGCAATACTAGTCTATTCTGCATTATCGATGTCCAGTCTCGATAATACTACGACTAGGGATATTTAATGATTAAACCTTTGTGGATTGATATTGTCTCATATCTTATTAATCTGGAACTAATCATAAGGACTTTTATCATTTATATATTTAAGTAATCTAATTACAAAATGATAAAATGTAATTTCCATTGTCACATAGTTAATTTTTACAAAAACCATGATGTCTTTTACAAGGTCATAATTGTCCAACAATCTCCCACTTGGCCTATAGCCAGTCACTCAAGTATCTAACACCTGAACTATGTACATGTCGCTCAAACTTTTGCTGAGGAATAGCTTTCGTCAGCGGATCTGCAATGTTGTCCTCTGATGCGACCTTCTCGATCTTCACATCACCACGATGTATGATCTCACGAATCAGATGGAAACGTCGAAGAACATGCTTGGATCGTTGATGAGATCACGGTTCCTTAACCTGCGCTATAGCCCCGTTATTGTCACAATGCAATGGAACAGGCTCAGCTGCTAACGGAACTACTCCTAATCTAATTAGGAATTTACGAATCCAAATTGCCTCTTTTGCTGCTTCAGCTGCAGCAATATACTCTGCTTCTATTTTTGAATCGACAACAGTCTCTTGCTTGGAAGATTTCCAGCTTACTACTCCGTTATTCAAACAAAATATGTACCCAGATTGCGACTTACAGTCGTCTTTATCGGTTTGGAAACTTACATCGGTATACCCAGTTACCTCAAGTTCTCCATCTCCATAAATCAAGAAAGTATCCTTAGTTCGTCTAAGATACTTAAGGATATTCTTAACCGCCATCCAGTGACCATCACCTTGATCGGCCTGATAGCGACTACACATACTCAAAGCATAGGAGACATCAGGTCGCGTAAATATCATGGCATACATGATCGATCCGACTACCGAGGCGAACGGTATCCGACTCATGTTGTCTCTCTCATCTTGAGTTTTAGGACACATGTCCTTAGATAGAGTGACACCATGTGACACTGGCAACAGTCCCCTCTTGGACTGATCCATGTTGAATCTCTTCAACACTTTGTCAATGTACGTACTCTGGGAGAGTCCAATCAACTTTCTAGATCTATCCCGGTAGATCTTTATTCCTAGAATAAAGGCTACTTCTCTGAGATCTTTCATGGAGAATTTTAATGAAAGCCAAGCTTTCACCGACGTTAACATGGGAATGTCATTGCCAATAAGCAATACATCATCAACGTAAAGGACAATGAATGAATAGTGCTCTCCCACTGACCTTCTTATATACACAAGGATCATCCTCGCTTTGAACGAAATCATATTCTTTTATGATCTCATCAAAGTGTTGGTTCCAAGAACGCGATGCTTGCTTCAATCCATAAATGGATCGATTTAACTTACAAACCTTGTTTGCAAGTCGCGGCACGACAAAACCGTCAGGCTTTTGCATATAAACATCCTCCAAAAGGTTTGCGTTAAGGAAAGCGGTTTTGACGTCCATCTGCCATATCTCGTAATCGAAATATGCAGCTATAGCAAGCACAATCCGAATGGATTTAATCATGCAATGGGTGAAAAAATTTCTTCGTAATCAACACCATGTCGTTGATGATACCCCTTCGCTACAAACCTAGCTTTGTACGTTTGTATGTTGCCATCCATGTCGGTCTTCTTTTTGAAAACCCATTTGCAACCAATAGGCTTTACGCCTTCTGGTGCATCAACCAGTGTCCAAACTTGGTTGGTGTACATGGAATCCATTTCAGACTTCATGGCATCTTACCATAAACCGGAGTCGATACCTTGAATCTCTTCCTCATACATAACTGGTTCATCTTCCTCAATAAGATTAATATCCACATGAGGTGAGATCAGAAACTCATACCTCTCAAGTTGTTTTCTGACTCTCTCCGACCTACGCAGTTTTTTTGTATTCGAAGATTGTGGTACAATCTCATCCCTGATGAACTGTTCATGTTCCGTTAAAGATTCAGTGTCAGGAACAGTATCAGTCCGGTTTTCATCAAGTTCTACTTTCCTCAAACTAACCACTGCATTTAGGAACTTCTTCTCAAGGAAAACCACATGTAGAGCAACAAATACTTTGTTCTCTTGTGGGTTGTAGAAGTAATATCCTTTGGTTTCCCTAGGATAACCTACAAATAGGCATTTATCCGATTTGGGTTCAAATTTGGTACCATCCAAACGTTTAACGTATGCCCAGCAACCCCAAATCTTCAGGAATGAGAAACCCGGTTTATTTCCTGTCCATATCTCATACGGAGTCTGTTGAACAGACTTTGACGGAACCTTATTCAAAATAAGTATTGCACTGTTCAATGTATATCCCCAAAAGGAAATAGGTAGCTCTGTGTGACTCATCATCGACCTTTACCATGTCTAACAAAGTTCATTTTTTCCGTTCGGACACACCGTTTAATTGAGGTGTTCCGGGAGGAGTCCACTGTGAAAGAATACCATATTCTTTCAAGTAATCAAGAAACTCATTGCTCAAGTATTCTCCACCACGGTCCGACCGTAATGTCTTAATACTTTTACCGGTCTATTTTTCTACTTCGTGTCGAAACTCTTTGAATTTCTCAAAGGTTTCCGACTTGTGTCTTATAAGATACACATAACCATAATGCGATGCATCATCCGTAAAGGTTATGAAGTATTCATATCCACCTCTAGCTTGGTTAGACATGGGCCCACATATGTCACTATGAATGAGGGCTAACAGTTCGGTAGCATGTGCACCTTTACCACTAAAAGGTGTTTAAGGCATTTTGCCTAATAAATAAGATTCGCAGACGTCATATGAATTTGGATCCAATCCATCCAAGTACCCACTCTTCGAAAGTGTGGATATGCGAGTCTTGTTGATGTGTCTCAGACGACAATGCCACATATAAGTTTCATCTTTGTTACTTAATTTAAGCCTTTTGTTTGTTACATTATATGTTTGAGATTGATTTATATTCAAAATATAAAGACCATTATTCACATCAGCACTGCATATCTCCATATCATTTTTATACATAAAACACCCAGTGTTTCTAAAAACAAAAGTATAGCCACATTGGGCCAATAAAGATACAGATATAATATTCCTAGTTAAACTAGGTACATAATAACAGTCTGAAAGATTAAGTACATGCCCCGAGGGTAGTTCCAAAATATAAGTTCCAACGGCCAAAACGGCGACTCAAGTCCCATTTCCAACGCGGAGGTCAATCTCTCCTGAGGCCAGTCTCCTGCTAATCGGCAGATCCTGCACATCAGTACATATATGAGTACCAAAACAATAATCAAAAATCCAATTTTTAAAACTAGAAGTAGACATGTTTATTTCTATAACAAACATACCTGAAGACGGTGCCTTGCCCACTTTAATTTCCTTCATGTGCGCATTGTACTCACGACAGTCACACTTCCAGTAACCCCATTTTCCACACTGCATGCATACATCTTGGGATTTGTCTTTGGCCTTCCCATAAGACTTTGACGATTTGGCCTTGCTGTTCTTCTTCTTCTTCTTTACACCTCCTGTTGCCTTGGGCCAAGCCCTCGGAGACTGAGATGTTGAAGTGAAGTGCGCTTCGCGTTTTTTGCCCTTCAATAGCTTCTTTTCTGCTTCACGCAACATTTCCATCAGCTCTCCAAGAGTATGGTCTTGGTTCATCATATTGTAGTTCATGATGAACCCGCTCCAGCTGTCAGGAAGAGACTGCAAGATCAAATCTATAGAAGTCTCAGCCTCAAAGGTTATGCCTAGCTGGCCCAGCTGTTCAATGTCATCAATCATCTGTGACACATGGTGCTCAACAGATGTACCCTCTGACATTCGTGAGCGAAAGAGCTTCTTCTGCAATTCATACATTTGCGATCTAAGGTTAGATCGATGAAGGTTCTTCAATTTTTCCATCATAGTAGAGGGATCCAATCCCTTATTTTGGCGACGAAATTGAGGGGTCATCGCAGCGAGCATGACAGACTGAGCAGTTGAGTTGTCATCGCTATGAGTCTTCCAAAGCTCAAGCTCAAGCGGCTGCTCATTTCTCGGCTTAGGCCCGAGAGGTCTCTCTATCTTATATAGCATCCTCTCAGCCCCCAGGACAATCCTGAGGTTCATATCCTAATCAGGAAAGTTCGCGCCATTAAAGACATTTTCGCCCATGATAATGTCTCTAACTCCGATCTTTCCAGTCATCTTAATTGCAATAGTCAAACTATTCAATTAACGATATTTGGGTACAGTCCAACTGTTACAAGAAAAATAATAAAATATTAGTCCAACTAATAAATATTTAATTGACAAAATAATTTGAAAGCGCGTAATGCCAAGTATTTGAACGAAATTGCAAATTCAATACTGGTCTCCCACTATTTTTCGGTGAACCTCTAACCCTCTGTTGAGTACTCGGGAAACCTAGTTTCCTAGTGGGCTAGGATCCCGTTAAATAACACACAACCTTGACTTTGGCCAACAAGCTGTATGATATTTAACTAGGTAGATCTCTAAGATCAATTAGATCTCATCCAATTCCTAGATCCGGTAGGTGGACCTCCAAGTCCGAAACATATATACAATATATATGCCAATATATCCAATATATTTTCCTAACCTTTTCCTCTGAATCAACTAAGCCTTGGCTTTGGCTCAACAAGCTTAATGATTCTAGTTATGCGGGACCCATTGACTTTGGAAAGCTTCGTAATCGATGTCGATGAACAAGAAGTGATCTTGACTTTGGCCAACAAATCATAACTTGGGCAAGACATACGATATGGAACAAAGCCTTCATGATTCAAACACATCCGCGATGGACAAAGGTCTTGACTTTGGCCAACAAACCAGTGCCAATATTGGATCTTGAGAATGAATCATTCAATGGAAGAAAAACGCTTAATATTTGTTGAGGGTTTTTCACGTAATTGGCAACCAATAAATTATCTTTGATTAGGTCTCATCATACACCCTTAAGCATGCATTCTAAAAGCATAATAAGGCGCGATAAATAAATTAATAATGATATGCGGATGGATATCTCACAAATTGTTCCTTGAACAAATCACTCAATTTCCTCTCCCCGGCTAGCACTATTCTAACTTCTACCCAATTACATAATACAATAAAGAAACCTCATTAACATTGAGGGGAATTGGTGAGAAGAGAATTACAAAGAATTGAGAGATAAAGGCTGGACACGCAGGTCCAATTTAATAAATTCTAAATTTATTACAACAATTTCCAAAATTACCCTCACCCATCTAATATCCATCCGATATACATTATTCACACAACACATCCATGTATTCACACAAAGCATGTTATTCAATCAATCTAATCCAATTAATTAATCTTTGAATAAAGTGATCATCCAATGTTCAAACAACGATTTGATTTGAGCGAGTCCAACTCGTTTAAGAATAAGTACTCAAAGTACGAATTCTTGAATTATATCGAACTATAATTTTAAATCCAATTTATTTTTTATTCAATACTAATTCTTTATTTAATTCCAAATTAAATAATTACACTTTTAATGTGCCTTTTACGACTTAGATTCTAAATCTAATCTTAATGGGTCTCAAAGCCCAATTAATGTCCAATGTCAATTTAATTAAAGTCCAATGGGCTTTCAATTAATTTCTTAAGGCATGGACTTTGGCAACCAAAGCCTAATAAGGAATCAACATTTGGCACAAAATTAATTTTGGCCCATTAGGCCCAATTAATTATTTAAAGGCCCATTTATTATATTTGGACTTAATGGAATGGTTTTAGGCCCAATTTGAATCCAATCCAATTATCCTAAACCAACTTAGCCCAATCAAGCCCATTAGGCCCAAATACAATAATATTAGCCCAATTCCAAATTAAGCCTAATTAATTAAATTCTAATATTCCAAATTTCACAATTTAATTAATTAAAGTATATAACCATAATTAATTATTAAAATTAACATTTCCAAAATACCAATTTACATTATTAATCATGTTTTATTATATTCAATTCATGTCCAACACAATTGAAACAAAATCAACTCATTTACATGCTCTATAGGTCACGACATTAATGGATTTTTTTGCATTAATTTTGATTTCAATCCAATTAAATCATAAATCAATTTATCCAATCATTTTAAACACATCAAATGGTCTAAAATCAAAATCACCATGACATTAGGGTTCATGCTCACATTCGACCAAACCTATGTATTTTGGGAAACTTAATCCAATTAATTTTTCACAAAATTGATCATGCATAACTCTAAGTTATCAATATATAAGCATACTCAAACAAACAATTTGATCGAATCATGCTCAAATCAAAAATACCAAAATCAAGATTATAAACCATAAATTCAATTTCATGCTCAAATAGGTTCTGATACCATTGTTGGGTTTCTTAGGTCAAACCAAGACCATTTTAAGCACAAATAAGTGTGAATACTAAAAGAAGTATAGAGGAAATATACTCACTTTGATCGGTTGGATGGATGTGTAGAGTTTAAAACTTTGCTCTCTTTGAAGTTGTTCCAAGCTCCTTCAAGGTTGAGTATCAAGCTCCAAGCTTTGATCAAAGGATTCCAAACTCAATGGGAAAGTTTCCTTAACACCTTAGTATGATTCTTTGATGTGTGTTAGCACTTAAAAAAAATTGCAACAATTTCTTCTTTGTTCTTTGAAGCTCTCGGCCAAGCCAAGATTTTTGAGAGAGGGAGAGTGTTTTGGGCGTGAATGAGAAGAGAGGAGAGAGTGAGTGACTTGAGTGAAAAAGTTGTATATGATTTTCCAAAAATCAAAATGTCATATACCAAAATCATATTTGGTAAAAAGTCACTGAAGTCAATCAAGTTGAGTGTAAAATAAGTCATCACCAACTCACCAAAAAGTGATGAGAATGACAAGTGATGTGACTTGTGGGCCCCACTTGAATTCAAAATCCGAGTGGGCCTGCAAACACATCCCGGGCTTAGGTTCGTTAATTCTGAATTAACGAATTTTTTGTTGCGACGTAATTAAATCAAATTTAATTAAATAACTATGTCTAGCAAAATTACTATTAAAGTTGCTCGCGAATTAATTCTAAATTAATTAGTTCGCCCGAATTAAAATCCATTTTTAATTCTCTTATGAAATCTAATTTCATTTAATATATCGAATATATTATTTTATCGATTAATTCCGAATTAATCGTTCTCTCTCTTTTAATAGAATTTTATCCCAGATAAATTCTTACCGTAATTAATCCTAGATTAATTTTCTCTCTCTTATATTTAATCCTAGATTAATTATGTTCGAGTTATACATCATCGGTGAATCTTCGGGTAGCGACCCATGAGATCCCTGGATATGTTGGTAGTAAATCTGGTCGTCGGACTATCTGAACACGTGCGTACCTCGTACCACGTTCTTACCGATTTACGAGACATGGTTGGCTTCTAGCAAAGCGACGTGCCTACCCAATTCTCCAGAAATATTCTTTAAGGAATATATAATCTATAACAGGCGTAGTATACGTAGTATTGCGTATTACGATGCAGTATTAGATGTCACATGCAAGGCCTCGGGCTGGAATAGTAAATGCCCCGTACGAAACATATATCAGATCACAAGCAACTAGTCTCTATAATCGGATAATCATGACCTTGTCATATTATTCTGATAGTTGCAACATAATAGAGAACCGGTTTTGTATCCCTGCGTGATCATCATCTCCATATGACTGAAGTGATACTTCCGTCTTGACATCACACCCAATACACTACGATTCTCAATAAACCCAGAAAAGGCGTACACAGAACCTGTTAAAGTCTCGGACGACCAAAACCAAAGCGTATTTCGCAAGTACTAGCGATGCAAGTCTCAGTTTAAGACCAAATACACCTACCCTGAAGCGGATTCCCATAGACACATAGTCATACTACCAATGGGATTCTGATGGGTCTATCCAGAGCGAAGCTGTTTCCGTACCATCGGTAAACACAACCTCATATCACACTTGCATAAGTATCCAATACTTAAATATATGAGAACTATGATGTTACGCTTCCATAACACGCACAAGTGCAATACTAGTCTATTCTGCATTATCGATGTCCAGTCTCGATAATACTACGACTATGGATATTTAATGATTAAATCTTTGTGGATTGATATTGTCGCATATCTTATTAATCTGGAACTAATCATAAGGACTTTTATCATTTATATATTTAAGTAATCTAATTACAAAATGATAAAATGGAATTTTCATTGTCACGTAGTTAATTTGTACAAAAACCACAATGTCTTTTACAAATAGTGACGATATGGGTCATAATTGTCCAACATCTCTTTCGTCGGGACAAACTTCAAGTCTTCGCAGACCAAGATAGCGTTCATGTTACTTTTCCACTTAACATAATTTTCTCCCATTAATTTATCGTTTGAGAGCATGGAAATAATTGGAGAAATTATGGCTGAAAAATAAAATAAACATGCATTTAAAATTCATTCATCGCAGATCATAATTATCAAACAATTTTTGCATAAAATTAAACATAATACATGAACCATGAATAACGAATTAGAAACCTAACAGGTTTACTATGCCACGAAAATCTATCATCCTACAAGTAAGTGCCGCCGTAGGGTAGGTCAAGCGCTTGCATGATAGATCGAGACAATCTTAGTCTATTAATATATGCGGGAATAACTCTTATTCCTATATTAAACAACTACTGTTTCATTTGATCAAGGAATTTTATTAATAATTAATTATTCCTTTGTGAGTGTGACCTACTGTTTCGGGATTCTTGGACTTAATGAGTGAAGTGCCTCCGTAGGGTAGGTCAGTTCACAATATACATCTAGAATCCCTATTCTGTCGGAATCAAAACCTGATATTGACCCAAAATGGACACCATCCGTAGGGGGATGAAAGCAAAGTCGTCTAGAGGCGCCTTTTGAATCTCACTTTTTCGAACTAACAACGGAGATCGCGGGATATACTGTCGTATATCTCTCTCCCACTCACTTTATTAAAATTAAAGTTTCTATTTATAAAATATCTAATATTTTAATTTAACTAGTGTGAATAAATTTATAGAGGCTAAATCATAACTGTTATTAATACTAGTTCAACATTAGTGACCTAACCAATTTTAACTCTTAAAATTTATATCACTAATTTTCATTAGTCTCTACTAATACTATTACTCAATTTAACCAATTTAATTAGAGTGGCATTAGTGACCTATTATATTTTAACTCTTAAAATATTAGAACACTAATAGGTTTAAAATTTTAGAATCCTAAAAAGGTCAAGATTTGTATTAAACTATTTAATTAATCTTAGTGCGTTATAAAATCCAATGGTACGTGGAATTGTATCCCGAGTGCAGGCCATATTACCGTCCATTCAAATTCGGCTATGGAATTTATATCCGGATTTCCATCCTATATACCAATGGAATTTATTATGCACTAATTAAGCCCAATACGTTAGAATTCAAATTTTAAACCATAAATCCAATTAATTGATTTCCATGCATATCATAATCTAATTTAAATATTTTAAATCATATAAAATCATATTTCATGTCTATAATGATAATGCATCTAAAACATGTTATTGCATGTAAAATGCAAGAGTATGCACCTTAAGCTATATGACATGTTATTCAAACAATTCGAAATAAACAGACATATAACATAAAAATATTTTACATTGACAGGGCTGTTATTTTTCCTATACTAATCTAATTAGTACATCAAATTTACCAAGGCATCTCTTACTCTTCAAATCCCGCTTCAAGGTGGTGTTGGCTCATTTTGCTACTTCGATGCTCCAAATTACAATAATTGAAATTTTACATTGGAAAATAAAAATTACAACAATTGTAAACAATGGCCTTATGGCCTTACATCCCCAAATCAAAACCAACTACAAAAATAAGAGCCGGAAAAATTTACGACCAATGCAAAATCAATTCATCACATGAAAAAAAAAAAACATTCATCATATGAATATTATTTTGTGCCCACTCATCTAAACATGCATATCATATTTATAACTCATATAAATATATAAAAAATAGAAAATTTAAATGAAAAAAAAAAGGGTTAAAAACACTTTTCAACCTCGCTCTCGATGCCAATTGTAGGAAACGCTTTCCTCGCACAGTAAAAACGTCTTAGGCACACAGATTGGACTTGAAAAAATTTTCTGTCCTTCTCCTTAGAATGCCGAATGGAACCAGCAGTGCCAATGAAATTTTTCTACTGTTTTAAGCCAAATTTTAGCCCCCGAATAGACCCCGAACAGCAGCACAAAATCGGACTGTTTTAGCACCCGAAATGTGCCCAACACACTCCCGAACAACCCCTTAAATTACGTGGACAGTGGCTGTGTTTTGGTTCTGATATTTCACTTGAAACCAGCCCCAACACAGCCCCAAAGCACCACTAAATGTTCCCCAAAAATTATGGATTAAAACGAAACCAAACCGGGTTCCGTTTCACCAACCAAATGGGCGGCAATGAGCAATATTTAGCCTCACTGTCGTGAAAAAGAAAATAAGATGAAGATGAAATAAAGTTCGACACCACAAAGTCTTTCGTGCTATGTCTCGTTACCAACGAATACTTGTGTGGGCAAGACTCACAAAATAATCTCTAACGGTTTAGGGATTAAGTCACACATACAACTTTTATTTTGATTTTTTATTTTTCTTTTGTTCTTGTTTTTCTTTCTCAACAATTGAGAGGATTTGGAAGAAGAAAAATGTGGCTAGGGTTAGAATGAGAGGCTTAGCCAAAAGAAAAATCATATTTTCCTTTTTATACTTAGGGTTTAATTTTACAAAATAAAGCAAAACCTTTCATATTTCTCCATGTGTGAAATTCGGCCAAGAGATATATTTTTCAATAATTTTGTAACATCCAATATTACATAATCATCATCTTAATGATAATTTAAAATTCCTCTTTAAGAGTTATAACATCCAATTTAAGATGTTTATTTTCCAAAAACTCTTCCCCATATTTTCCTTTGAAATTCGGCCAACACTAGTAATAATAGATAATTTTGTAACATTAAGTATTTAATTCCATAATTAAAATATATGTTATAAAATCAAAGAGTTACTACCTTTCATAAATGTGTAACTTCCAAATTCAATTCAAAGGGTTTCCAAAACCCAAATTTGTAATTCCAATATTAGCCTTCATTCAAATTATATCAAATATAATTTAATAATAAATAATAAACAATTATCGTATAATCATTTATTATTTAAACCATATATTAACTTTTAATATATAGTTCCAAGTGTGACAAATAATATTATTAATCATATTAATAATATTTATACATATGTGAGTATATAATTAGACTATCCAATTATACTAAATCCGCTATAGTAAATCGAGCTAGCACGGGGACCATATGGACCTACGGTTCCGAGCTCCAATAATCGCGAAATATTAATTAAGCTCTTAATTAAATATTCTGAATTATTAACTCCAGGTTATTCCACTAAAAACTCGAAGCTGCACTCTCGTTGCCGCATATGATATATTAAGCCGAACCAAGTCGGTGTCCATCGATATAATCATTGCATATAGATTAACCCTTCATGAGTATCTCGTAATTAGAGTCAGGTCATAATGTCCGTTATAACCCTCTAATTATTTTTACCTTAAGTACCATTGATTCTCTAGTGAACGATTTATTCATAACGATTATGAATTTTAATCTTTTTATTCGTAATAGAAAGACTTGAGCGCTCAAATCGTTCAAGTACCGAATCAACCCGTAAGAAAGATACTACTCTACTTCTCGCAAGAAGGAGTGAACTCCATATCTATGTAAAACGTCCCCAGCTACACAACAGACAATGCCCCCAAAGTATATAGCTATTGGTTGGGACTGCTACACCAACATCACCTTTGTAAATCAAAGGACATAGCCTACCATGCATGAGTTCGTAGTACACTCAGGATTAAGATTAATCTATATATGACCATCTAGTAGATCGAAATGACTTTTTTTGTTTAACAGATATTAAAAGAATGTTATTTCCATATAGGTCCAGTCCTATATGATCAAATCATACAAGGTGCCTCCATTCTCATGTCTATACATGGACGATCCCGGATCAAGGTCGCCATACAAATATAGAATATACCACAACTATAGATAAACCACAATTAAAGTACCCGCTTTGTTTGCTCTCTATGGACTATTTGATTACTAACTTCAGACTTAAATCCTCTTATGTATGACACTCATAAACTAAGTCTGAAGGTACATAAGTAATTTATGGTATTCAAGATAATTTATAATACGCAAAAATTAAACAAACACTTTGATAAATGAATAATGCATCATTTTATTTCAAAACACATAAAGTCGTTTACATCATATGTAGCTCTAGGGCATACATCCCAACAATCCAGTGCGTATCAAGATAGGATCTGTTAGTCTTGTGTACAGGGCATAGGCATCCTCATGTGTTTACGATCTAGTAAATCCATGGCTGTGGTATAACAGCGGAAATCAGTTCCGAGTGTTATTTAGAGAACGTAAATTGAAAGTCGACTATATTATACTGAAGAAATTTGACGTTTTTATTTATACCCCATGTATAATATGGATAGCCTGTGACGGAGGGATTATACGTATGCAATGACCTCGACTGGCATAGTTTAGCGAGATTATCTGTGGCCGTCATAATTCATGAGTGGGTGAATTATGGACACGAAATTGGATTTCGTGACGGATAAACCTAAACTTAGAGAGTTCCACAATATGAAGTGTACTCGTTGAGCACTTGGACAACGCGATATGAATAATACTGATTATTCATAATACTTCTTCGGATTAAGTGAATGAATTTGGATCGTTTAATCAGTTAAACGATAACACATGCATTAGGGGATTTTGGCCAATCGTAATTATTGTGTATTTGTATTTGATACATAATACGATTAGATACACATTAATTATTCGTCAAATGAGATTTTGACACATGCCATAAATATATGTATTTACTATTTATTGTAAATAAAAATACATATATAATAATAATTATATTAATTGATTATTTGAATATTTAATTGTTAAATATTTAAATGATTAATTAATTAAACTTTTTTCATAAAAGTTATGAAATTTGTCCAATTATTATTAGTGACACATGACATGATTTAATAAGCTTAAGTGTGCAAATTAGATTTTGACAAACTTAAAGCTTATTTTACTTTTTTTTAATTTAATGAAATTAAAAACACAAATTGACCAAAATACCCTTACTTATGTCGGTTTTCATTATTTAAAGAAGGAAATTATTTTCTTCTTCATATCATCATCTTCATTGCCGTTAGACCAAAGAAAAAATGGGTTTCAAATATGTTTGATGAATCCATGAAGAAACAAAGGAAAATTCAAGAAAAAGTTTGGGATTTCAAGAGATTAAAAGGTAATCTACTTAACCCTAAGCTTGGAAATTTAATTTTCTTATTTCTTGATGATCTAGAAAGGTTTTAGGGTTCCTTTAAATCTGAAATTTTGGGGCTTTTGGTTGTGGATGATGAATTGGAAGCTAATGAAGCATGTGTGAAATGTATTGGATGGAATTAGTGTAATTAGTATCCAATTTATTCATTTGATGACATGTTGCCATTATAGAGTGTTATGAACACTCTTTTAATGTCTATAATTGTTCTTGGGTGATTCATATGTGGTTACTTGATTTGGTGTTGTGATTAATTGATTTAATCTTGAAAAATTGGATTTAATGCATGAAATTGGGCAATTTCGGCTTCTGGATCAAATCTGGAATTGTTCTGAATTTTTTGATGACAAATATGTTTTTTGAATGTTTTGGATGTGTTTTTGGAGTTGGAACAATTTCTGAAAAGTGTTTCGGAGTTGAAATAAGTGAAAACGGCCAAAAACGGTGTTACCGGTTGACTTTTGAGCCAACCGGGTGACGGCTGTCCAAACAGTGAATTTGTCATTGTTCGGGCAGCCTATAAACTGCCCTAACACTATTGGGGCTGACTTGGGCAGTCTCCATTGTTGAGTTCTCCTAGAACATGACAAGGATCTATTAAGCATAAAAGTGTGTGAATTAACAAAGTAAGTTGCGGAAAAATACTCACTTTGATCGGTTATTAGGATGTGGAGATAACAAAAATTCCAACCTTTGTGTAGTGCTCCAAGCTCTCTTTTATTTGTATGTTGAGCTCCAAGCTTTGATTCTTGAATTCCAAACTCAAAGGAATTGTTTCCCTAACACCTTTGTATGACTCCTTAGATGTGCTAGCATGCAAGATTTTGAAACAAAATCATCACACATGAACCCTAGGTTCACGCCATTTTGGAGAGTGGGAGAGGGAGAGGTTTCGGTCTTGCCTTAGGGAGAGAGAGAGAGAGAGATGTGTTTCAATTGTTTTAATGTATTTCTAATTTTCAAAATCAAAAATCCATTTACAAAAAGTCAAGTTGGTAAATGTCTTTCACAAATCAACAAAATGTGTAAGACAAGTTACCAAAATCTCTACCAACTTCTATCAACCAAAAAGGTGATAAAGTTGACTAGTGATTTGACTTGTGGGCCCCACTTTAAATTCAAATTTCAAGTGGGCCCGCTAAACACATTTCGGGCTCGGGTTCGTTAATTCTGAATTAACGAATTTTCCGTTGCGACTTAATTAAATCCAATTTAATTAAATGATAATGCCCATCAAAATTACTATTAAAGTCGCTTGTGAATTAATTCTAAATTAATTCATTCACCCGAATTAAAATCCAATTTTAATTCCCCGTTAAAATCTAATTTCATTTAATATATCGAATATATTATTTAATCGATTAATTCCAAATTAATCGTTCTCTCTCTTCTATTCGAATTTTATCGCAGATAAATTCTCACCGTAATTAATCCTAGATTAATTTTCTCTCTCTCATAATTAATCCCAGATTAATTCTGTTCGAGTCAAACGTCATCGGTGCATCTTCGGGAAGCGACCCATGATATCTATAGATATGTTGGAAGTAAATCCGGTTATCGTACTATCTGAATTCGTGCGTACTTGGTACCACTTTCTTACCGATTTACAAGACATGGTTGGCTTCTAGCAAAACACCGTGCCTACCCAATTTTGGCTTCTAGCAAAACACCGTGCCTACCCAATTCTCCAGAAATATTCTTTTAAGGAATATATAATCTTTGTCAGGCGTAGTACACATAGTATTGGGTATTGCGTATTGCGATTCAGTATCGATATCACATGTTACGCCTAGGGCTGGAATTGTGTCTGCCCCGTACGAAGCATATATCAGATCTCTGGTAACTAGTCTCTATAATCGGATAATCATGACCTAGTCATATTATCCCGATGACTGCAGTACTTAAGAGTACCAGTTCTGTATCCTACGTGATCATCATCTCCATATAACTGAAGTGATACTTCCATCTTGACATCACACCCAATACACTACGATTCTCAGTATACCCAGAAGAAGCGTACACAGAACCTGTTAAATCCCCGGACGACCAAAACCAAAGTATACTGATTGTCGCAAGTATTAGCGGTGCAAGTCTTAGGTTAAGACCAAATACACCTACCCTGATTTGGATTCCCATTGACACATAGTCATACTACCAATGGGATTTCGAGGGGTCTATCTAGAGCGAAGCTGTTTTCGTACCATCGGTAAATAGAACCTCCTATTACACTTGCATGAGTATCCAATACCCAAATATATGAGAACTAGTTACGCTTCCATAACGCGCACAAGTGTAATACTAGTATATTCCACATTATCGATGTCCAGTCTCGATAATACTACGACTAGGGATATTTAATGATTAAACCTTAATGGATTAATATTGTCTCATATCTTATTAATCTGGTACTAATCATATGGACTTTTATCATTTATGTATCCCGGTAATCCAATTACAAATGATAAATGATCAATTTCCTTTGTTACATAGTTAATTTGTACAACAACACCATGTTCTATACAAATAGTGATGCTATGGGTCATAATTGTCCAATAATCTCCCACTTGGCCTATAGCCAATCACTCAAGTGTCCTACACCTGAACTATATACGGGTCGCTCAAACTTCTGCTAAGAAATAGTTTTCATCAGCGGATTTGCAATGTTATCATCTGATGAGTTTTATTCGATCATCACATCGCCACGATGTATGATCCGATGAATCAGATGAAATATTCGAAGTATATACTTGGATCGTTGATGAGACCATAATTCTTTAGCCCATCTCAACTGCTAACAGAACTATACCTAATCCAATTAGGATTATATAGATCCAAAATTACTTCTTTTCTGCCTCAGCTGCAGCAACGTTCTGATTTTGTTATTCATTCGGCAACAGTATCTTGCTTGAAAGATTTCCAGCTCACTGTTCTGTTATTCAAACTAAATATGTACCCTTATTGTGACTTAAAGTCGTCTTTGTCGGTTTGGAAATTTGCAGCGGTGAACCTAGTCACTTCAAGTTCTTCTTCTCCATAGCTTAAGAAAGCATCCTTAGTTCGTCCAAGATACTCAATGATGTTCTTTACATTAATCCAGTGACCATCACATGGATTGGCCTTATAGCGTCTGCATATGCTCAAAGCACATGAGATATCAGGTCACATACATTTCAAAAACGTACGAACTCTGGGAGGGTTGTCAGCAGATTTCTAGATCTATCCCAGTAGATCTTTATTCCTAGAATAAAGCCTGCTTCTCCCAGGTATTCCATGGAGAATTTTAATGAAAGCTAAGCTTTCACCGATTATATTATGGGAATGTTATTGCTAAAAAAAAGCAATACATCATCAACTTATAGGACATTTATTGTCAGTGCGCTCCCACTAACCTTCTTATATACACAAGAATCATATTCGTTTTGAATTAAATCATATACCATTATGATTACATCAAAACGCTAGTTCCAAGAACGCAATGCTTGCTTTAATCCATAAATGGATCAATTTAACTTGTAAACCTTGTTTGTTTGTTTTGGTACGACAAAATCGTTAGGATGTTGATAAACATCCTCCAAAAGGTTTCCGTTAAGGAAAGCGATTTTGACGTCAATGTGCCATATTTCATAAATGAAATATGCAATATTAGCAAGCATTATCCGAATAGATTTAATCATGGCAACATGTAAAAGATTTCGTCGTAGTCGACACTAGGTCATTGACGATACCCTTTCTGTACAAGCCTAGCTTCATACATTTGTATGTTGCCATCCATGTATGTCTTCATTGAAGACTTATTTAGTACCAATAGGCACAATGCCTTCTGGTACATCAACCAGTGTCCAAACTTAGTTGGTATACATGGAATCCATTTCGGACTTCATGACACTTTGCTATAAAAGGAGTCGATACCTTGTATCACTTTCTCATACGTAGCCGGTTCGTCTTCCTCAATAAGATTGATATCTACAAGAGGTGATATCAGAAACTCATACCTCCCAGGTTGTTTTCTGACTTTCTCCGACCTACGCCGTTCTTGTGTATTCGAAGATTATTGGTACAGTTTCATCTATGACCAACTGTTTGTGTTCTGTGAGGACTCGGTGTCTGGAACATTATTACTCCGATTTTCATTGAGTTTTATTTTCTTCCCACTGCATATAGGAATTCCTCTTAGGAAACCGCATGGAGAGCAACAATTATATTATTCTCTTGTGAGTTGTATAAGTACTATACTTTGGTTTCCCTATGACAACCTACAAATAAGCACTTATCTGATTTGGGTTCTAGTTTGGTACCATCCAACATTCAATTATATGCCCAGCATCCCAAATCTTCAGGAATGAGAAACCTGGTTTCTTTCCTGTTCATATCTAATATGAAGTCTGTCTAACAGATTTACATGGAACCTTATTCAAAATAAGTATTGCACTGTTTAATGCATATCCTGTGAAGGAAATTGGTAGCTCAGAGCAACTCATCATTAACCTTACCATGTCCAATAAAGTTCGGTTTCTCTGTTTGGACACACCGTCAAATTGAGGTGTCTCGGGAGGAGTCCACTGTGAAAGAATACTATACTCTTTCAAGTAATCTTGAAACTCATATGTTTAAGTATTTTACACTATGGTCTGACCGTAATGTTCTTAATACTTTTACCGGTCTGTTTTCTTACTTCGTGTCAAAACCATTTGAATTACCTCAAAAGTTTCTGACTTGTATTTTATAAGATACACATAACCATAACGCGATGCCACATCCGTAAAGGTTACGAAGTATTTATATCCACCTCTAGCCTAGCTAGATATGGGCCCACTTATGTCACTATGAACGAGGGCTAACATATCGGTGGCACTTGAACTTTTACCAAGTAAAAGGTGTTTTAGGCACTTTGCCTAATAAACTATATTCGTAGACATCATTTGAATTAGAATCAAATCCGTCCTAGTATCCACTCTTCAAAAGTGTGGATATACGAGTCTTGTTCATGTGTCCCAGACAACAATGCCACTTTGAAGTCTCAACAGATTTATAAAGTTTGAGCTTTTGTTTGTCATATTATATGTTTCAGATTCATTTATATTCTAAATATAAATATTGTTATTCACATCTAATGTGTTTATCTCAATATCATCTTTATAAACAAAACACTTACTGTTCTAGAATATAAAGGCATACCCACAACGGGTTAAACTAGATATAGAGATAATGTTTCTAGTCAAACTAGGTACATTAAAACAGTTTCCTAATTTAAGTACATGCCTAAATGGCAGTTCCAAAACTTAGGTTTCTACGGCCAAAACAACGACTCATGTCCTGTTTCCGACTCATAGGTCGATCTCAACTGAAGCCAGTCTCCTGCTAATCAGTAGATCCCGCACATCAGTATATATATTTATGTACCACATCCAGTATCTAAAATCCAATTTTAAAACCAGCAGTGGACATGTTTATAACAAACATACCTGAAGTCGGAGCCTTGTCCGTCTTCACTTCCTTCATGTCTGACTTTGTTCATACGGCAGTCACGCTTCCAGTGACCCCGTTTGCCACAGTTTAGGCAGTCATCTTGGGATATGTCATTTTTCTTCCTAGAAGACTGTGGCGATTTTCCCTTTGCCTCTATTTTATATCCCTAGAAGCCTTCGGCCAAGCCTTGACCTTCTGGGATGTTGAAGTAAGATGCGCCTTGCGCTTCTTGCCCTATTGCAAGCTCTAGCTCTGTCTCCTTGAGTATAGCCATTAACTCTCCAAGAGTTTTCTTTTATAATCAGTATTTCTAAGATCTAAGAATAGATCTATGAAGATCCTTCAATTTCAATATCATACTATAATGATCTAATCCTTAGTTCTGACGAAGAAATTAAGGAGTCTTTACGGCAAGCATAGAGGATTGAGCACTAACGTTTTCATCACGATGAGTCTTCCAAAGCTCATGCTCTACTATTTGCTCAACTCCGGGCTTAGGCCCGAGAGGTCGCTCTATCAAATAGATTAACTTCTCAAATCCCAGGACTATCCTGAGATTCATTTCCCAATATGAAAATTTACGCCGTTAAAGACATTTTCACCTAGGATTATGTTCTTTTACGCTAATCTTTCAGCTATATTGATTGTTATAGTCCAACTATCCAATCAACGATTTTGGGTACAATCAGACGTAATGATTACTATAGTCTAACTATATAACCAACTATAAATGATCGGTTAAATTCAAATATATTGATTACTATAATCCAATTATATAATCAACTATAAATGAAGTAGTTTGAATACAGTCCAACTATTTAATTAAAACAACAATTGAATATTAGTCCAACTAATATATATAATTTTTAATGACGAAAAATAAAATGAGCGCGTATTGGCAAGTATCTAAGCGAAATTACAAATTTAATACTTGCCTCCCATTAATTTTCGGTGAGCCTCTAACCCTCAGTGGAGTACTCGGGAAACCTACTTTCCTAGTGGGCTAGGATCCCGTTAAATAACACACAACCTTGACTTTTGCCAACAAATTATAGAAACTTAACTAGGTAGATCTCTAAGATCAACTGGATCTCATCCAATTCCTAGATCCAATAGGTGGACTTCCAAGTCGAAACATATATCCAATATACACCAATATATCCAATATATTCACTAACCTTTTTCCTCTGAATCAACTAAGCCTTGGCTTTGGCTCAACAAGCTTAATGAAACCAGTTAAGCGTGACCCATCGATAGTGGGAAAGCTTCGTAATCGAGGCCGATGAACAAGAAGTGACATTGACTTTGGCCAACAAATCACAACTTGCCCAAGGTGTACGACATGGAACAAAGCCTTCATGATTCAAACACATCCGCGATGGACAAAGGTCTTGACTTTGGCCAACAAACCAATGCCAATCTTGGATCTTGAGAGAGAATCACTCAATGTAAGGAAAAAATGCTTAATATAAAATGAAGGTTTTTCGCGTAAATTGGCAACCAATTTATTATCTTTAACTAGGTCTCATCATACACCCTTAAGCATGCATTCTAAAAGCATAATAAGGCGCGATAAAAATTAATAATGATATGCGGATGGATATACAACAAACTTGTTCCTAGAACAAATCTCTCTCTTCCTCTCTCCCGCTAGCATTATTCATATTCTACCCAATTACATAATACTTCTAAAGAAACCTCATTAACATTGAGGGGAATTGGTGAGAAGAGAAGTACAAAGAGTCAAGAGATAAAGGCTGGACACGCAGGTCCAATTTAATAAATTCTAAATTTATTACAACAATTTTCAAAATTGCCCTCACCCTTCTAATATCCATATGATATACATTATTCATACATACATCCAAGTATTCACACAAAGCATGTTATCAATCAATCTAATCTAATTAATTAATCTTTGATTAATGATCATCCAATGTTCAAACAACGATTTGATTTGCGCGAGTCCAACTCGTTTAAGAATAAGTACTCAAAGTGCGTATTCTTGAATTATATCGAACTACAATTTTAAAACCAATTTAATTTGTATTCAATACTAATTCGTATTTAATTCCAAATTAAATAATTATACTTTATTAATGTGCCTTTACGACTTAGATTCTAAATCTAATCTTAATGGATCTCAAAGACCCGATTAACATCCAATGTCAATTTAATTAAAGTCCAATGGGCTTTTAATTAATTCATAAGGCATGGGCTTTGGCCAATATGGGTCAAACCCAAATTCCAAGGCCCAATAAAGGAATCACCTTATTTGCAATAAAATTAATTTCGGCCAATTAGGCCCAATTAAATTTAAAAGGCCCATTGATTATATTTGGACTTTATGGAATGGTTTTAGGCCCAATTTGGATCCGATCCAATTGTCTTAAACCAACTTGGCCCAACCAAGCCCATTAGTCCCAAATATAACAATTTTAGCCCAATTCCAAATTAAAGCCTAATTAATTAAATTCCAATATTCCAAATATCACAATTTATTTAATTAAAGTGTATAGCCATAATTAATTAGTTAAATTAACATTTCCAAATCACCAATTTAATTAATTAATCATGCTTTATTATTTTTAATACATGTCCAACATAATTGAAGCAAAATCAACTCATAAACATGCTCTTAATTCACGGTAATTTAGGCTTTTTATATTCGATTTTGATTTTAATCCAATTAAATCACAAATCAATATACTCAAGCATTTTAAACACATCCAATGGTCTAAAAATCAAAAAATCACCATGACATTAGGGCTCCATCAATTCGGCCAAGCCATAAAATTTGGGGAAAATTAATCTAATCAATTTTTCATAAAATTAATCATGCATAACTCTAAGTTATCATAATCTAAGCATACTCAAACAATCAATTTGATAAAATCATGCTCCAAGCAAAAATACCCAAATTCAAGATTATGAACCCTAATCAATTTCATGCTTAATATTGGCTCTGATACCATTGTTGAGTTCTTCTAGAACATGCCAAGGATCTATTAAGCATAAAAGTGTGTGAATTAACAAAGTAAGTTGCGGAAAAATACTCACTTTGATCGGTTATTAGGATGTGGAGATAACAAAAATTCCAACCTTTGTGTAGCGCTCCAAGCTCTCCTTTATTTGTATGTTGAGCTCCAAGCTTTGATTCTTGAATTCCAAACTCAATGGAATGGTTTCCCTAACACCTTTGTATGACTCCTTAGATGTGCTAGCATGCAATATTTGAAACAAAATCATCACACATGAACCCTAGGTTCACGCCATTTTGGAGAGTGAAAGATGGAGAGGTTTCGGCCTTGCCTTATGGAGAGAGAGAGAGATGTGTTTCAATTGTTTTAATGTATTTCTAATTTTCAAAATCAAAAATCCATTTACAAAAAGTCAAGTTGGTAAATGTCTTTCAAAAATCAACAAAATGTGTAAGACAAGTTACCAAAATCTCTACCAACTTCTATCAACCAAAAAGGTGATAAAGTTGACTAGTGATTTGACTTGTGGGCCCTACTTTAAATTCAAATTCCGAGTGGGCCCGCTAAACACATTTCGGGCTCGGGTTCGTTAATTCCGAATTAACGAATTTTCTTTTGCGACTTAATTAAATCCAATTTAATTAAATAATAATGCCCAACAAAATTACTATTAAAGTCACTTGCGAATTAATTCTAAATTAATTCGTTCGCCCGAATTAAAATCCAATTTTAATTTCCCGTTGAAATCTAATTTCATTTAATATATCGAATATATTATTTAATCGATTAATTCCAAATTAATCGTTCTCTCTCTTCTATTCGAATTTTATCGCAGATAAATTCTCACCGCAATTAATCCTAGATTAATTTTCTCTCTCTCATAATTAATCCCAGATTAATTCTGTTCGAGTCAAACGTCATCGGTGCATCTTCAGGAAGCGACCCATGAGATCCCTGGATATATTGGTAGTAAATCCGGTTATCGGACTATCCAAATTCGTGCGTACCCGATACCACGTTCCTACCGATTTACAAGACATGGTTGGCTTCTAGTAAAACACCGTGCCTACCCAATTATCCAAAAATATTCTTTTAAGGAATATATAATCTTTTTCAGGTGTAGAATACGTAGTATTGCGTATTGTGATCCAGTATTGATATCAAATGTTAGACCTAGGGCTGGAATTGTGTCTGCCCCATAGGAAGCATATATCGGATCTCTGGTAACTAGTCTCCATAATCGGATAATAATGACCTAGTCATATTATCCCGATGACTGCAATACTTAAAGGTACCAGTTCTGTATCCTACGTGATCATCATCTCCATATGACTGAAGTGATACTTCCATCTTGACATCACACCCAATACACTACGATTCTCAGTATACCAAGAAGAAGCGTACACAGAACCTGTTAAAGCCCCGGACGACCAAAACCAAAGTATACTGATTGTCGCAAGTATTATCGGTGCAAGTCTCAGGTTAAGACCAAATACACCTACCCTGATTCGGATTCCCATAGACACATAGTCATACTACCAATGGGATTCCGAGTGGTCTATCCAGAGCGAAACTGTTTCCGTACCATCGGTAGATAGAACCTCCTATTACACTTGCATGAGTATCCAATACCCAAATAAACGATAACTATATCGTTACGCTTCCATAACGCGCACAAGTGTAATACTAGTCTATTCCGCATTATCGATGTCCAGTCTCGATAATACTACGACTAGGGATATTTAATGATTAAACCTTAGTGGATTAATATTGTCTCATATCTTATTAATCTGGTACTAATCATATGGACTTTTATAATTTATATATCCCGGTAATCCAATTACAAATGATAAAAGAGCAATTTCATTTGTCACATAGTTAATTTGTACAACAACACCATGTTCTATACAAATAGTGATGCTATGGGTCATAATTGTCCAACATCCATAAGTGTCGGGTGGTCGGTTCGGTCAAAAATATGTTTTAAGACCTTTTGCGGAAAAACATTTTTCGTAAAAGTTTCACAATGTTTCACAAATATTTATGTCGTTATTTGATATCGAATAAATAGGTTTAGGTGAAATATGAATAAATTATTCATATTAGATATTGAATAATTTATTCGGTAATTTGAAAAAGTTTTGAAATTACGATTTCGCCCGAATCGCGCTTCTGCCGCGCCCTTTGCCCAAAACCCCAACAAAATTGGTATCAGAACAGGCCTAATGCTTCATCCATTACATTATTCATGCTTGATATTTGATATTTAATCCAATTTTAATGTTCACACATGTATATAATATATATATATATATAATATATATATATATGTTTCTTGACTTTCCGGTTCTACGCTAACGGAAATGTAACGAAAATGTAATCATTAAATTAAGTTATGTTTTCTATAGGTAGAATTGAATTGTTTAGAAAATGATTTAGATTAAAATTCTGCATTTGATGTATAGTATAACTCCCTGAGGAAAATCCCCGCTTATAAATAAGGCTGTAAAGTAACGTGTATTGGATACATATTTCTTGGTTCGTCTTGTCAGTACGGTTTATGGTATCTTTCTATAACTGCATCCGAGATCGTGCCAAAGCTGTGAGGGTGTAGGTTATGGGATTTTATCCATGTCGATTGTATAATGATACTAGACAAATTCAAGTGAATGTGGAAATCCTGAACGTGCCAAAGCTGTCAGGACTACATTGGTAGCTTGAGTTTGTCATTGACAAGTAAATCCTTGATATGCCTCCTTGTGAACGTGCCAAAGCTGTCATAATGATAAACGGTCATGACCAAAATTAGGGTTCACTGGTTAGTGATTGACAATGAGTTTTCTACCTAATAAATATATATAGGTGAGATCGTGCCAAAGCTGTGAGTCGAAATATATTCATGGGATCCTATTCTCACTATGGAATTCGATTTAATTATTGAATTCCCGTTGTCTGTTGGGGATTACGGTATTATGTAAAGTAATTGGAGACACTGCTGGGTTAAAAATCCATAACTAAAGCAGTGCGTAATTTTATGGAAAATTCTGATTCATTTTTCCTTTTATTCTATATTGTTTATAGAATTATATTTCTAATCCACTGCATGTTTATTACTTGAGTAGGTTTTCTGACTTTACTTATGATTGCATATTTCTATAACAGGTTCTAAAATGACAGTAGACTTAGATATTGTTAGATTAGTTCAAACCATCGGGAACTGTTGTTCCGATTATCTTGAAAATCAAGATGGTTTGTGACTTAGTTACTAAGTCACGATTAGTAATCTAAATAGATATCTGCTTTAGGATATAATTGTCTAGAAAGGATAGTTTCTTATACAGTAAGAATTGACATGAATTAGTTCATGTCTCGAGATTCTTGACTGGCATTAAGAAAACCTCATTAGTATTTGTTTATCTTATAATGACGTTCTTTGGCTTTAGTGACTTTTAGAAGTCGCTTGTTTGACATAGTTTGCTAATCAATTATTTGTAATTGTTGTGAATAATTGAACGCAAATTATAAAGCTTAAGAAAGAAGATATGTATAGTTGTGTATAGAGAATATCGATTCTCACAATACAACAACTATAGGTATTGGATATCAGATCTCCCGTCTAGTTAATTAAAATAATGTTTAATAACTGTTTTGATATTTGATATCAGAACTTGTGACTATAGGATAGTTACTTGTTCTATATAAACAGTTGTTACATATTTTAATATGACTAGTAGTGTCATTAATGAAAAGATAAACATTAAGAAAAATATTCGGTAAAATAAATAACTTAGAACTGTGTTTTATGAGATCTTATCACATAAGCATAAGATGCTTCTTCCTTATGGTAAAGGATGGTCTGCTACGAGTTCACACCACATATCCTTATCCATTTAATGAATATTGTATTCAGGATGTGATTAAATCTCATTTAACCAATGATCGTCATTGGACCATTAGATTTATTAGACTAATACATTGGATGTATGTAGTTTAATGAATTAGAAATTTCCTTAGATATTTTTCTTTACTTCGCACCTCAGTTAATTATTTGTCATGACTTTGTTACGTGTTTCTAATAGAGAACATGTTGAACGTCTTGAATTGTTCGAGAACTTTCAATATGTTTCTAATGAAACGCGGATAGAATATTTTGAATGGTTTAAGGATATTCTATTCAAAGTATTGAAAACTTTAAATTCATCGTCAGTTTTTGAATTGTTCAAGGATGTTTGATATGATCAAACATATGAATTTAAGGCAATTAGTTCTAAAGTTATTTAATGAATAAGATTCTTACTCAATATTAAAACTTCCACGATTCCATCTTGATGGAATTGGTCAGTGGGAGTAATTGAGTCTTATATGATTTGATTCATTGATATTGAGTGTTACCAAATTAGTTTTTCAATACTCTTGAGGTTATGCTCTAGTAACACTAATTCATCTCTTTAATTAAGGTTCCATTAGCTTCTACTGTTACGTATATGATATGTATAGTAGAAAAGTTTGAGATTTGAAACTTTCCTTTGTATAATGGTTATATAATTGAAAGTACTTATACCTCGGAGGTACAAGTAAGGTCTATCATTTATTCTATTTAATGGAATATTGTATTCTATTTGATAGAATATATTTTCTACGATCCCGAGTAATAAAATTATTTTGTTACTTGGTGGTTAACATTGGATGTTGACGATTGTAGAAAAGACTTGACTTATTGAAGTCAAATGTGAGAATGATAAATTGTAATGGAACTATATAATTAATTAGATAAAAAGACCCTTAGACAACTTCCGTATAAGTTTAATAGGATGTTAGAATCATTTACAAAAGTATTTGATACTTAATGATTCTGTTGTTTTCTTATTGAAGAAAATTATCCTATAACTTATAGAGGGAGCGATATTTGATATCGATTTCGGAAGTTAGCATTGAACCACAAATATAAGATTTTTCATTGCTTACTACAATCAAGTTTAGAACTTGATTAGGCTTTTGTTATGAATAGTTCATAAAATGTGCAAATTGTTTGCGCAACAAAAATAAAGTGAGCTCGATAAAGGTTTGACCTTTATAATATGACAGTGAGAAAAGTTATACTCAGTGATTTATTGTAGATTCTGAGAAAACTTGTCTCAAGTCGAACTAATTGAACAATTAAATATTTGTTGGTTAATATTGATATTAAACTATGTATTTTGGCTAAAGAATGCAAAGTGGCATTCTTGAGTGTTTTCTTCGAATGAGAGATCCGTCGTGATTTCTTTGTTTGAAGAGTTCATTCTAGAATAGCCCTAGAGTTTTTATTCTGCTAAGATCACAGTTTGATATACTAGCTTATAGAGCCCATTGTAGACCCAGATAAGCTTTCCGAAAATTCGTGTACTCTAATTTTGATACAGTCAGATTGTCTGACTTTGTCAAAGCATAGAGAATGCATATTCGTTAGTAGGGTCAGTGGGAGGGTACAAATTTCTTTCTAGCATTATATATATCCTAAGTCTTCTTTTCTCCGTGAAAGCGGTGGGAGTAGTCTCTGTTATATTTGATATAAAGTTTTATATAAGATATAAAACTGAGAGACTTATGAGATACTCCCATTAGTCGCATATTAGATACGATCTAATAAAGAACACAATAAGACTATCTGTATGACAGTTAGTGTAACTGTTTGACAGTTAACGTGTCTTTTATGTATATAGTATTCATCTTTCATAAAAGATGATTCCTTTGTCGAATGTCAAATTGATTAGAATGTCTAGTCAATCTTATGCATCATAGGATGATGGCGTAATGAATGATATATTATGTGCGATTAAAGATATCAATTTAATCGTAATTATTACGAGTTATTTTAATATGCTGCTGACCATATGATGGATTTTGAAACACGTTCTTTATGATCTCTGAGATATTAAGAATGAGTTTCTTATTCATTGAGAATTTAGTCTGCAACCATAAGGTCAGATTAGTTTTTGATCCTAATTATGATAATAGATGGTCTATGTCATATAAAGTCAGAAAAGATGCAGTGGGAGTTTCACTGTTGATTCTACTGAACTAGTGGAATCAGTTGCAACTTATGAAGTATTGACTTATGAAATTACATAGTGACCCAATAGATTAGACGTTTTCATATTAGTATAGTGTTTGCGGTTGTCTTAAAGTATTTGGATTTGATCTCTAAATACATAGACAACTCAGCAGCTATATCATAATACTGATATAACGTCTGAGTCATATTGATGTAGAATTTAGATTCTGTAAAATATGAATGATGCTGGCTAAGGAAAACGGTTGGGTTTGTTGGACAGACTCGATTTGTTAAGGCATATTTACTTGTTGTTGCCTACCTCTTGAGTGCTATGTGAGCTCTTGAGGGCCATTGGTATGTGATATAAATTGAGATGTGTATATGATACTGTGGATTGGCACTAGAGCAAGTGGGAGAAATTGTTAGGGTTGGTGCTCAGAGTGCCAATCCGGATCGTATTTATGTCTGATTCATAAATACAAACAATTCTATTTTCCATAATATTACTAATTTAATGGTAGCACCATTGTCTTTTATACACATATTCGATCTAATTACGATTGGATATTTAATTATGATTATATTGAAACTAAATCTGGGTTAGTGATACGTGTATATTAGACAAAGACCCTAGGATTTGCAATGTAGTGCGCAGTTTCAACGCAGTTTGTAATTGACATTGGGAAGTGCACTATAAGATGTATATCCTTAAATAAAGTTCATGGTCAAGATTTACTAACACGAGTCGGTTAGTAAAATCCACTGAGACCAGTATATGTCGTATATCGTGACTTGGTCTGATAGTTTATCCCAGTGAACTATGAGTCTCGGGAGACTCGTATAGACATGTAGGTGTTTATTTGATAAGACACTGAACGACTCACTGAAGATTTCCTAATAGATGGTACACCAACGTCAATATGAATCTTCTCGAGTTGAGCGAGCATAGTGTTCCTTCGACTTGAGATACCACAGTGGGATATATGAGTTATCCTCTACATTTTGATGGCAGACACGTCACCGATCTATTTAGATCAGACCTCCTCCTGTTCGTTGGGTGTGGGCTGATGCTCATGATATCCAGTGCGTATCAAGATATGATCCGTCAGTCCTGTGTATAAGGCATAGACATCCTCACGTGTTTACGATCTAGTAAATCCATGGTCGTGGTATAACATCGGAAATCAGTTCCGAGTGTTATTTAGAGATCATAAATTGAAAGGCGACTATATTATACCGAACGAGTTTGACGTTTTTATCTATACCCTAGGTATAATATGGATAGCCTATGACGGATGGATTATACGTATGCAATGACCTCGACTTGCATAGTTTAGCGAGATTATCTATGGTCGTCATAATTCATGAGTGGGTGAATCATGGACACGAAATTGGATTTCGTGACGGATAAACCTAAACTTAGAGAGTCTCACAATATGAAGTGTACTCGTTGAGCACTTGGGCAACACGATATGAATAACACTGATTAATCATAATACTTCTTCGGATTAAGTGAATTAATTCGGATCGTTTAATCGGTTAAACGATAACACATGCATTAGGGGATTTTGGCCAATCGTAATTATTGTGTATTTGTATATTATACATAATACGATTAGATACACATTAATTATTCGTCAAATGAGATTTTGACACATGTCCTAAATATATGTATTTGTTATTTATTATAAATAAAAATACATATATAATAATAATTATATTAATTGATTATTTGAATATTTAATTGTTAAATATTTAAATGATTAATTAATTAAACTTTTTTCATAAAAGTTATGAAATTTGTCCAATTATTATTAGTGACACATGGCATGATTTAATAAGCTTAAGTGTGCAAATTAGATTTTGACAAACTTCAAGCTTATTTTAGTTTGTTTTTAATTTAATGAAATTAAAAACACAAATTGACCAAAATACCCTTGCTTATGTCGGTTTTCTTTATTTAAAGAAGGGAATTATTTTCTTCTTCATATCATCATCTCCATTGCCGAGAGACCAAAGGAAAAATGGGTTTCAAATATGTTTGATGAATCCATGAAGAAACAAAGGAAAATTCAAGAAAAAGTTTAGGATTTCAAGAGATTAAAAGGTAATCTACTTAACCCTGAGCTTGGAAATTTAGTTTTCTTGTTTCTTGATGATCTAGAAAGGTTCTAGGGTTCCTTTAAATGAAATTTTGGGGCTTTTGGTTGTGGATGATGAATTGGAAGCTAATGAAGCATGTGTGAAATATATTGGATGAAATTAATGTAATTAGTATCCAATTTGTTCATTTGATGACATGTTGCCATTCTATAGTATTATGACCACTCTTATAATGTCTAGAATTATTCTTGGGTGATTCATATGTGGTGACTTGATTTGGTGTTGTGATTAATTGATTTAATCTTTAAAAATTGGATTTAATGCATGAAATTGGGCAAATTCGGCTTCTGGATCAGATCTGTAATTGTTCTGATTTTTTTGATGAAAAATGTGTTTTCAGAATGTTTTGAGAGTTGGAACAATTGTCGGAAAGTGTTTCGGAGTTGAAATAAGCGAAAACGGCCAAAAATGGCATTACCGGGTGACTTTTGAGCCAACCGGGTTTTTTCACTGTTTGGGCAGCCTATAAACTGCCCTAACACTATTGGGGCTGACCTGGGCAGTCTCCATAAGTGTCGGGTGGTCGGTTTGGTCAAAAACGCGTTTTAGGCCATTTTGCGGAAAAAAAAAATTCATAAAAGTTTCGCGATGTTTCACAAATATTTATGTCGTTATTTGATATCGAATAAATAGGTTTAGGCGAAATATGAATAAATTATTCATATTAGATATTGAATAATTTATTCGGTAATTTGAAAAAGTTTTGAAATTACGATTTAGCCTGAACCGTGCTTCCGCCGCGCCCTTCGCCCAAAACCCCAACAATGTTTACTTGTTAAAAACTAAAATGGGAATGAGAATGAAAATGTGAGTCTCACCTAAAATAGGGAATAAGATTCCCATTCCTATGAATTAATATTTTTACCTTTGAAAAAAAATAGCAAAATCACTTTTTAATCCTTTATTAGTATTTCCCCCTTTTGCATATCAACAATCGAGGATCAAATATATGATGCTACTAATATGTTGGCAACAAAACATGATATGCTACTTGTATTCTTTAACATGTCTGATCAACTCAAGAAAGGATATGTCTTGAAAATGCTTCATCGTGGGATATATTCTTATATCAATTCCGATGTTGTGAAACATGATCTGCTACGTGTATTCAGTTATGTTGCTCTATGTTGTGATTTTGAACTTATATTTGTCGTATGTTGTTTTATGAAATCGTGTTGTATGAACTTTTTATTATGTTTTGGACTATGAGTGGATTTTAAGTTTTATATTTATAGTAGGTTATCCCATGAATTTGTGTTACTTGAACTTATGTTTTACTATATATATATATATATATCAAGTCCCTCATATGAGGTGGTGATGAGAAGAACAACTTATCTTTTTATTCATCAACTATTCGTCCAGGAAAATGAGAAGAACGACTTAGCTTCATGCCCAAAGTAATGATAAAACAAGAAATATTTTACTTTATATATATATATATATATATATATATATATATATATTGTTATTAAAAACACATAATTTTAATTAAGGGTAGTTTTGTTATTCTCTAACAATCCATTCGGATTCCAAAACAAAGTAAACACATCAATGAAAATATTATTTGATTTCGATTACTCATGTAAGTAAACAATTTATTCTGATTCCGATTTATCATGATTCTAATTCGGCAATTTCAGTCTATTGTGATTCCAGCTCAATCTGATTCAAACACACCATAAAAGTTACCACACATATGGGGGGAGCCACTGATCAAGAGCATAAAATTTGTGGAAGTTCTCAATAGAATCAGTCAAGACCCACAAAATTTTCTTGCAGCAGCTTCAATGGCAGAACCAAAACAAGACCCATCACTCACTCAATCAGGTATTAAATATGGTCTATATATCATTATTTATTATCTCGAGTTTAAATACGTTTAATTAATTTTAAGATGTTGGGTAATTTGATTAAATAATACCAAAACGTGAAGTGTAATTTTCCTATCTGATTGCCATCATGGATGAATTTTTTTTCCCTTGCAATCTTCTCTATAAACACTCCTGTTTAGTGGGTACTTTTCATTTTCTTTGCATGATGCTCGAATATTTGAAAGTTTCAATCTTTTAATACAATCACAAACTAAAAATTTAACCTTTTTGATCAATAAAAATTGGGTTTTGTAGATAAAAAGGAAATTCCATGAGCCATTGATGTAAGATGAGGTTTAGATGTATATATCTCTTAAGAATCTTGCTAGTAGACAACCTTAAGGGGTTGCCTCAGTGGTAAAGGCTTTGGGTTTGAGTGGTTTGCTCTCTTTCAGATTCAAGGTTCGAATCCCACTAGATGTATTTCCTTGGGGCCATGCTCCCTGGTGTGAAAAGCTAGCGACTTACCCTGATCTGTGTTGGGAAACTTCTGAGGGCACGTGGCACAGGTCCCGGGGATTAGTCGAGGTGCGCGTAAGCTGGCCCGGACACCCCGGTTATCCAAAAAAAAAAAAAAATCTTGCTAGTAGAATTTCTTGTGATAATTGAAATTAAATTTGTTTAGTTATATAACAAAACTCTGTTATAATTTTTTTTTTGGGTATGTAGAAGAAAAAGATGTGACGGCTCCAAACTTATTGGAGAGAGCTAAGGAAGAGATTGAGACAATTATTCATCATGATAAATCACCAATTCATACTAAAGAAACTCATGGTACTATCAATGACATTGATGAGAACACCCCAATAGATGAAGTGAAAGGGCCAAGTGTGATTGAAAGAGTCAAGGAAGAGGTTGAAGCCATTGTTGAAGCAATTCATCCTAATAAAGAATCTGGCAGTCCCAATTCAACTTCAATGTAAGTCATGGATTAATGGGTTCTTTGAGTGCCTGCTTGTTGTGAGAGAAACTTTGAATGCAATGAGTTTGTGTAGCATAAGCCTCCTGTATTCTTGACATAATTTAATTGCTTTGAACTGTTTTTTTATATGAATTTTACCATTCACACTATGGAATGTGTTCTTTAAAAATTTGAAATCCATTTCTCTCCCCTCACATTTTTTCAAGTGAATTATGATAAAATAATAATTAAGTATGCCGAATTTTGAAATATTATATTTTATTATTAAATTTATCACAAAATAATATTTTACCATTAAAGTTTTATATATAATATTTTATTATTTTCCGTTAATTGACTTAGTTGTTACAGTCAAATAAGATTTTAATGAAAAAGTAATAAAATATTATTTTACAATAATTTTAATAATAAAATATAAAATTTTAAAATTCCTAATATCCGATCATTATTTTAACATACCTTTAATAATAAAATATAAATAATCCTTTATTCCACTTGCTGCTGCACAAGCCAAGTTTTTGTTTACTTTACTGAATTATTTAGTGTCTTCAGAATCAAATTGACACCATATACTAAATTTAGTTGCTGCATTGTGTGGCAACTGGCAAGTGTGACTTTATTGTTTGAACATTGGCACCACTGCCATTGAATCTGAATTTTGCATGGACAAAATGGGTGCTTGATGAAGAATTTTGCAATGGTCATAATGTTTAAGAGCATGATCTGTCCTTCAGAACTGTAGCAGTCAAATTGAAAATTGAAATGACTTGTACACTCACACTCTTTGGTAGGCTGAAAGAGAGCACTGACTTAGTGACTGGGATTGTACAGATAGAGCAGCATATTGAATGATCATATCACTCAACTCAGGCACCACTATCAATGAGAAATTTCCAGTCAAGTCACCATATGTTCAAAAATAACATAAAATAAAAAGAAAGGAGAAGATTTAAATGCATTTGCTGCTTACCACTGATTTCAATGCTTCCCATTTACATCCATTCTTGATTATTAACTAATGCCTCACAAACAAGTACTAACTTTTGTCTACTACTACGGTGCCTGAATATAACGAGGTGATATATCATGTGCCGGGTGTATATTGTATATGCCATCTCTCTCACAGCAGGCGGGCCCCACACTCGGCACATAATATAATTTTCGGAATATAACAGCCAAGAGAGAAACAATTGAATGATTTTATCAGGGTTTCCTTGTTTCAAACTTTGCTTCCCTGTATCACTTTCATAGCTCACACCTAAAAATTGCAAAGTTATAGGATGATTAGAGTAAGTAGCTTCTTCATTTTCTTGGCTTGCCTGCTTTGTTTTGTTTTTGTTGCTTACTTTGTCTTTCATCAAACCAGCTAGTGTAATGTGTGATGTCATATAAAAGATGGAAGTAAATGAGGTGGTGATAGAGTGTACTGGGATTTGTTACCTCATTAAATGGGCACATCTGCAGATGCCCAAAAGGCAATCAGTACCACCATGATGAATCTTAATTACCATCATGGCTGATGTCCAATGGATGGCTCAGATTTGATCAAGATAAATCAAAGTCCTCGGTGCCCCCATACCAACTAACCTGTACAAAGTTGACTCAAAGTAGTACCTTACTAAGTTTATTAACTCACTCTGTAAAATCTTCTGCATTGCTGGTGAATGTCTCAGATATTTGATGCTTTTATAATTTATACTCATTTTAAATAAATGGGGAGTCTGCAGCAATGGATTTTCTTTTCCTTGTATAGGAATAAAACTCTGAGATAAAAGCAAAAAGGCACTGCAGTCCAGGCAAGATTTCATCTGATCTTCATCATATAGGTCCTGGAGGGATTTTTTTTTTGTTTTGGTCCAGACCCCAAAAAGGCAGCTGTTATTATGTGCAAATAGAAGATTGATTTGAGTGAGAGAGAGAAGGTGGCTTGTGTTAAAAGAAAAGAGATCAAAAAATAAGAGCAAAGAGAGAAAGCTGCAGATTAACCATAATGTATTTTCATTTTCTAGCTGAGTTGTCAATTGAGAAGGAAACTTACTGATGTTTCTAACTCATGACTTTGCTTGTGAAGCAACCACATGTGACATCTCTATACCAAGGAAATGGTAAAGGGAGGCTGAGGAGAAATCCAAGAAACTTTTAAGGGTTCTGGGGAAATGGGAATTTGATTGTTTTTCATTTCTCCCTGCTTATTATATACTTGAGCAATCATGCATGGCCTCATACTTCTCTCTCATTCTTTTTCTCTCCGCCATCATCATTAGTTCACTGTCACAATCTTCATCACTTGAAGTCTTTAAGAAATGGATAGAAGAAGATTATGTTCCCTTCTGTTACTAGGCCTGGCCATTCAAATTGTGAGTTGGGTTTCTGCAACAAGCAGGCCTTTTGCAGCAAATGATGGTCTTGGTGTTGGTGTTCATCAACCAGGTAATTAGCTTACTATCGAAAAACTCCACTTTGCCTTGCAAGGATTATGCAACTGTTTGGCTTTAATGCTTTTTAATTTTCTCATTTAGGCCAGCTTAATATAGTCATGTGCAGCTTCCATAACCTCTTTCCCGTATATTAGCTTTAGCTAGTGAAGAAACTAGCTTACAAATCCCTTTTCTCAATGGCCATTCCAAGTGAAAAGTCTTTTTCTTTTTAGCAAAACTACATAACTAACCAAACTTAAAATGCTTTCTGAGTTGCAGGCCAGAGCCCTCAGCCTTTGCCAGTCACCATAGACCCAAATTTGAGCTCAAAAGAGGTCTCTCTCTCTCTTCTTTTTTATTCTCTTTTATGTGTCATTAACAAATGTTGATCACAAAATACAATTTGTTTTGGTTGTTCTTTGTGAAGGATTATAATTTCAATAGCAAAATAGGATCAACTCCACCAAGCTGTGAGCACAAGTGTTATGGATGCTTTCCATGTGAAGCCATACAAGTGCCCACAACCAGCAAGCAGCACAGCCATTTGGGTATTCAGTATGCAAATTATGAGCCTGAGAGTTGGAAATGCAAGTGTGGCCCTTCTTTCTACACCCCATGAATCAATGAAGAATTCAAACAGCAAATCAACAACAGAGATTCTTCTCATTTCTATCTCTTATTATTTTACAAAAGCTCAAATTGGCATAACTATTTGAAATGTTAGTTGAGAGAGATGGGTAAAATAGTTAGCCTAGTAACTAGAAATGTTACTTTTTTTTCTTCTTTTTTTTTTTTAAAAAAAATCAGAAGGAATGTATTTGGCTTCTTTCACTTTTATTTTTCTATGAATATCAGTGGGGTTTTTTTTTTAATAAAAAAAGCAAAAATGCTAATCCAGAAGGGATGTCTGAACAGATAGAATAGCACGACTCAATTGACACATAATCAGATTGTCGAGATGGATATGAGATATCATTTTTCTATGAATTTTGAATCATTAGACATAAACTATTCAGAGATATCCATCCCTGTGCCATCCTTATAATTAACACAAAATAAGGTGCTTCACAAAAAAAAAAGTGAGTGAAATTGATTTTTCTTAGTGACCAAAATACCCTTGATTTTACCAAAAAAAAAACCAGCTTATTCTCAAAACATATAAATATAGCTTTCAACAATAGCAAAACTCTTTCTCACTCACTCAATCAATCACATTCATAATTCCATCAAAATGGCTAACTTCTTACCCTCCAATGTAAGTCTCTCTTTTATTCTCATCTCCATAATTCTATTAATCACTCGTTTCCCATGATTCAGCTGCATTAAATTCTTATTCTCTTAAACTGACAATTATAGCTATATCATGTACGTGATCTGATTTTTTTCATCTGCTATAGAATGCTCTGTTTGGTTTCAGAGAATTTGTAGGAAAAGGAAAAGAAATTGAAATTTTTATTTCCACATTTCTCATCGATCTTGATCCGAGAAAAATGAAATGAAATATTCTGTATTGCTTTTTTCTTGACAACCAAACATGGGTTAAAAATTATTTCGTCTATAATTATTATGTTGTTGAGATATGATCTCACATGTAACTGATTCTGTTCACTCTGTTCATAAATACACTGTTTTATTTCCTCTGTTTGGTTGCTGAGAAAATGTAGGGAAAAGAAACAATACATTGAAATGCGATGAATCTTATGAGTGTGAACCAAACATAAACAGCATTTCTTTTTCTCAAAAGAAAAATTGGGGGAAAAAAACCATATTTTATGTTTATTTGAAAAGATCGACTTTGAATATTATGTTGTTATGTGAGTGTGTATAACATGTTTGTTAAATAAATCAACAAAAATTTTCAGTCTTTCTCTAATTCTGAAATGTACAATATTTATTAAGTCATGATTTCGGCAATGTGCATTCTCAATCCCATTGATTTTTTAATATTTTGACTTTATACTTATTATAAGTTGGATTTAGCTTAACTATTATCAAAATTAAATTTCTTTTGATTATATGATAGTGTGTGACCGGTGTGGATCACAAGTTATCACTCAGATGGTTCTACAAATTGTTTTACTCAGATTCTCTCAATTAAACGGATACATCTTAGGTGAATCATATTTGCATGAATTCAAAAGCAAATTTGTGCATGGTTTCCCGGGGCTGTTCAAAGGCTGACAAATTGACAATTGTTCCTGGATCATTGCAAAATTATAGTTTGTTTGCAAAATTAGTCTCATACATACTAGAATTGAATGGTTGTAGCATTCTGATATTGCGGGTGATTATAATGTCTTATAGGATTGCTGCCCTTCAGTGAAAAACATTCTTCTGCTAGATTCAGAAGGGAAACGTGTAGCAACCAAGTATTTCTCAGAAGATTGGCCAACAAACAACGCTAAGTTAGCTTTCGAAAAAGATGTGTTCGCGAAGACCTTGAGGACAAATGCCCGTATGGAAGGTATGTTTCCATAATTAACCTGTTTGAGATGAGGTGTTGTTCAATTAATATTCACATATGTTGCGGAATATAATCACTAGCTATCAAGTAAAAATACGAGTCTACCAAACACTTTATCTGCTGCGTTTTCAAATTAGCTGTCACGACAATAATAACTAAAGGCTTGCTTTATGATCATATGCAGCTGAGATTGTAATGTTTGAAGACAACATTGTTGTGTATAAGTTTGTTCAGGACTTGCATTTCTTTGTGACTGGAGGTGATCATGAAAATGAACTTCTCTTAGCTGCTGTTCTTCAGGGCTTCTTTGATTCAGTCACCCTTCTCCTCAGGTATTTCGTTTCTGATTCTGCTTGCTAGTTTCTTCATTTCAGCCACTCATCATATGTTTTAATGCAATATAGGAACAATGTTGACAAAAGAGAGGCTATTGAGAACCTAGATCTCATCTTACTATGCCTCGATGAGATTATTGATCAAGGGTATGCAATCATCACCTCAACTTAAACTTTTGGGTTAACATCTCTATCGCGGTATCAGATTCTTGGTCATTTTCCTGTCTTCTATGCCATAACTAACTATTTTTCAAGTGCGTGTTTTACGCCCGTGCAGGATAATACTTGAAACAGACCCCAGTGTGATTGCAGGAAAGGTAGCAATCCATAGCATGGATGGTGGTGGTGCCCCTTTGGCTGAGCAGGTGATGCACTTATTCATCTTGTTGCATTATTTGCATAAGCTACAAGCAAAACATTGGTTACAATTTTACAAATCCTGGAAATTGGCCACTCATTTATCTATTTTTTTTTTCGATTGCAGACTATATATCAGGCACTGGCAACAGCGAGAGAGCACTTTACAAGAACACTTCTCAAATGATGATATGCAATCTGTGTGGGCATAGAGAAATTTGACTCAACATTCTTCATTCATTGTTTTTTTTTTTTTTTTAACTTTTACTTTTTAATAAACATATAATAAGCATCAAAATTTAGATTACATTTTGGATCTAGCATTGTGAAATGAGCATGTAGCTCATCAATTTGGTTCCCTTTGTTTGTGGAAAGCTATGTTGATTTATCCATTCATGAAATCTAGAATAAACCTAATAAATTTTTCATAAAATAGTTGGTCAACAGAGACATGTTTCTTTACCAGAAGATTGTTTATTCATTTTAAGTCTTTTTATACAAAATACACTTAATACATCAATCCAATATAAATTTCTCAATTTAATTATGAAAAAACACAAATACTTTAATAGAAAAGAATAAAAGATTAAAAATTTATCATCATGTTATTCATTAAGTGTACTTCTTAATAAGAAAAATGAGAATTGAATATGTGTGTATGTAACGTGTTATAGTCTGCATATATGATTAAAATGATAATACAGATATATGTGTATGATTATGAAATATAGGTTGGTATAGAACTGGAAAATCAAAATTGAATGAAAGTGCTGACGGGTATAACAGTAAAGTAGATAAGTGAATAAGTATAGATTTGAAGTTAGAGATTAAAGTTCATGGATATGAGTTATAGTAGTGTTAATGCGTGTTAACTCAAGCTTGTCTGATGAAAGCATATAAGGAATAGAATACATGTATCATTAATTGGTAGGAATGCATCAACATATGCATGAGCATATATGATAATATGAGATAAGCATACATTAAAGCATGATCAGGGAAAGTGAAAGTAGTAGAAATGCATATGCATATTTATATGTGTTGATGGTGTTTTCAGGCACTATGGTATTTAAAGCAGCACGACAGGGGCAAAAGGTAATCCCATTCTTGTTCAGGATCATTAATGCCGACCCAACCCATAAAAAGCCAACAGTAAGGGCCCGAGCACTTTGCAGTAAGGGGCCGAGCACCTTATGGTTAGAGACCGACCACAACAGGTAGAGACCGAGCACTTTATGATCGGCAACCGAACACTTTGGTTCGAATGATCGAGCATTATCAGATCGACAACAGCATTCTCAATTCAAAGGATCATTATGACCGACCTTATGAAGACCGACCAGATGGCGAGATATGCTCTAGAAGATGACACCCTATTTTTGCGGATAAAAAGACAGTCCTACCTTCATAAGAGATACTGATGAAACCAGTGTCCTAGAAGGATAAATGAAGTAGAGGTAGATTTGATTAGGAATCCTTGTGGGAAAAGGAGATTGTTTCAACTAGGAATCCTCATACTAGAAGGAATCTGATTTCTTTACTATTATAAATAGAAGGGTAGAGTATGTGGAGGGGGATCAGAATCAAGATCAATCTCCTTGTGAATTAAACTTGTAAAGCACGAGAGATACGAGAGATACATATCTCAGCAATAAAAGTATAGTTCTGTTTGTGTCCGTGGACGTAGGTTGGATCAAAATCCGCCGAACCACGTTAAATCTCCTTGTTTGATTGGCGCGTTATCTACCTTCTGCTAAATTTGCTTTTGGTTTCCCCCATAACCAAACAAATTCACTATTGAAGGAGGATTACCTCGGGAGTGATATTCCCATATTGCCCTGAGACCAAAATCCACCGTCAACAATATGTTATAATTTTCAGAAGCTAAGTTAAAGTTAATAATGTTTTTTGTAATTCAAAGTGTTTTAAAGAATAGTTTCAAATGTTTTTGAAAGAAATGTGTTTCCGAAAATGTTTATACAGTTTTGGGATTCAGAATATGGTTTTATATTTTTTGGGTCATGAGGTAAAAACTCATCCCAGTATGTAACTATTACAGAGATGGAATTGACGGATTGGGTCCGTGTGCACACGTTGAGCAGGACTAGGGTTGACAGATCCCTGAAATCCTGGTTTCAGAGCTTGGGTGGTAGCATTGATCCACACCCCCAGTTTTAGTTTGTGGTGTGATACGTCCAGTTGAGTTATGGTCCTGGGCGTAGAGCATCACCAGTTTCAGAGATGCCCAGTTGAGTTATGGTCCTGGGCATAGAGCACACCCAATTGAGTCGTTGTCCTGGGTGTAGAGAGATGTCCAGTTGAGTTATGGTCCTGGACATAGAGTACTACCAGTTTTAGATACCCGATTGAGTATTTCCCGGACACGTCCAGTTGGGTCATGGTCCTGGATGTAGAGCAGTTTTCAGTTTTCAGATCATCAGTACGTAGTTTTGAAAAGTCAGATTTTAGTAAACAGTTTTCAGAAAACAGATTTTAGAAACAGTTTCCAGAAATCAGAAATTTAAAGCATGTTTTCATAAAGATAAGTTTTATTAAGAGATTTTCAAATAGAGATTCAGAAAAAAGTTTTTAGAAAAAAGTTTTTCAGAAAAGGTTTTCAGGAGTATTTTCTAAATAGTATGACATGTTAAAGTAGAAAGTAGTTTACAAGTTATGCATATAAATCATACATTTTGGTTATCATTTGAGATGCATATAGTGGATATTAATGGATGATGGCATGATTACATTTAATTGTATATATGATTGATGATTATATGTGTTATATGTTTACTTAGAAGGAACATTTTGTAAAACACTAGTGCATAATAATATGGTTACATATACATGTATGCATGGTTGATAATAGTGTGTTAAATGTTTAATAGAAAGAATATTTTATTAGTACTGATTTGATGATATTTCAAGATAGTAAAAGAATGGAAGTTATAATAAAAACCTAAACCAGATTAGTAAAGAGTGTATAGAAAGTAAATTAAAATCAGAGTAGCACAGCTGAAGCGAGATGAAATTTGATATGATAAATAATAATATAGAAGCTTAGTGATTATGTTATAAATGTTGATTAATGAAATTAGCAAACATAGGTTAACGTATGTGTGGTTAGATAAAAGAAGCAGGTAATAAAGTGACATGTTTGCAGAATGAATAGATTTCAAATAGTTAGACCAGACTATATATATTTGTGTGATCACATACAGTTCAGATTAATATAAAATGGATTTCGGACTTTGTTTGTAAATGAATAAGATTAGATATTTAGTTTGGACCTAGTACTTAATTGCTTGGTCACATAGACAGCCCATGTTAATACAGAAACATAATTCAGACTTTGTGTGTGATTTAAGCTCAATGTAGGAGCATAGTTATTTACTGAGTCTTATGACTCACTACCCAACAGTGTTTGAGTTTTGCAGGTTGGTGACCCGATCGGTCGACCACAGACACCAGAGCTTGGGGAGTCGAATAGCAGTATTGCAGTCAGCCAGTCACCAGGTCTTGGGGGGATTTAAGTGTAGTTGTAAAGAATTTAAGTCTGTATAAGTTATGATTATAAAATTTTTTGTTTATTCGCATTTTCGGGCATGGAGCCCAGCTGTATGGTGTCTTGAGTTCCTTATTTGAGTGATATATTATGTGTTGGGCCCTATAGGTTGTATTGAGGTGCTGGACCTTGATCCAGGTTGCATGATTTTTAATAGAGGTCATGTCGAAATTTCGTCAGAGTCAGAGGCTTATGGAGTCAGGATTAGCCTGTCTCCTGCCGGTAGCATCTCCTGTAGCGGGATGTTACAAAAATATAGTATCATTGAAAAATGAATTGTCATTAGCATTGTAAAGAAAAGATCAAGATATTGTGAATGCCATGAAACTAGTTAGATTGTGTAAAGATAGCTTGCAAATGATGAGGGAGAGTGGATGAGATTATTTGTTTATTCAAGTTGTCTCTTTTCCTGATGCATTTAACATTGATGTGCCTAATCTAGATGACATATTTATAACTCGATGTTGTTAAAGGCGTGAAGCTAAAAAAATACCAATTTGCATCATTATCGGTTTGAATTATTTTATGTGACTTTAGATGTCCGGCTTCAAGAGCTTAACAACCATTTCAATGAGACAAACACTGAGTTGCTTCTTTGTTTAGCTTCCCTTAGTCCATGTGATTCATTCTCCTAATTCAATAAATAAAATCTAGTTCCTCTTGCTCAATTTTATCCCACAGATTTCTCTTCAATCGAGCTCTTTGTACTAGATGGTCAACTTGATACCTACATTATGAATATGTGTTCTAGTGTTGAATTTTCCCAATTGAATGAGACTGGTGATCTTGCAGCAATGTTGGTTCAAACTATAAAGGATAAGATATATCCACTAGTTTACTTGCTTATATGAACAATTGTAATATATAAAATATTCACATATCAATATAAATATAAATATTTTATATGTTTTTATTTATATTTATTATCCATAGTTTTATCCCACTGACTTGATTTTATAGTTATGCTACTACAAATGTTCAAACATTTCCACAAGAGCTGGATCATTAGGCTAGGCAATAAGATGAAAGCCAGTGATACACAAAATTCTATTAAATTTATTATTGAGATTACTAAAAAATGAGGTAATTTTTTTTTTTTAAAAAAAGATAAGATAATTAAGCAACAGTAGTGAGGAAAATACCGGAAAAATCAAAAGGTAAAAAAATGTTTTTTTTTTTTTTTTTTATATAATTACTCCCAACTTTCCGTAAAATAGCAATAAAATTAATACAATAACATGTCAAATGTTTTACATAAATGTATTTAGCCCTTGGCCCTTTCTACTAATGGGTAATGCTATGATACCCAAGGGTATCAAATACCATTGGGTTCAAAGTTGCATGTTCAATGCAACTTTGAGCATTGAACATGCAACTTCTACCAATAAACATGCAACTGATTTCATGTTTTAAAAAATTTCATGTTTATTGATAAAATTTGCATGTTTAATGCTCAAAGTTGCATGTTCAATACTCAAAGTTTCATTGAACATACAACTTTGATACCAATGGTATGTGATACCCTTGGGTATCATAGAGCGTAAAAAAATGTAACTTGCATGTGGTACTGTCAAAGAGCCATTGATGGTACTTTGAAGTTTCATGGAAACTATGCCAAGTTGTTTATACAAGAATGCCAGTGCTGCCGAACCCCATGAGTAATTCCCAGCTTTGTCAAAGTCATCGATCAATGGGAGGTACAAAAGAGGAACAAGGTTCAAAGCCGCCCTTATCATAGACGGGGCTAAGCGACAAGTCTATGGGCTCTGAATTTTTTTGTGTTATAGTTTATAAATAATTAATGGTTAAGAATTCTAAATTCTTTTTGTTATAATATTTCGCTATAGTTATAAGTTCAAAATATAAAAACCATCATGGATATGAGGATATTAGGACCGACCTTCACAAGGTTGACAGACATTGTGGCAAATAGTAAGTACAGTAGAAAAACACTTGTCCGTCATTCAACCTCTTCATTAAGGGTGGTAAAAAAGCTCAGACCCGGGTCGGGCTCAATTAAAAAAGCCCGGACCGGGCTTAAAATAAATAAATAAATAAATATATATATAATAAATTATAACTATATATATATATATATATATATATAATTTTTTATATTAAAAAAATCGGGCCTGGGTAAAGCCCGGTGTTGTTGGACAATTATGACCCATAACATCACTATTTGTACAGAACATGGTGTTGTTGTACAAATTAACTATGTGACAAAGGAAATTGCTCTTTTATCATTTGTAATTGGATTATCGGGATATATAAATGATAAAAGTCCTTATGATTAATTCTGGATTGAGATGATATGAGACAATATCAATCCACCAAGGTTTAATAATTAAATATCCATAGTCGTAGTATTATCGAGACTGGACATCGATAATGCGGAATAGACTAGTATTGCACTTGTCCGCTTTGTGGGAGCATAACATTATAGTTCTCATATATATAAGTATTGGATAATTATGCAAGTGTGATAGAAAGTTATGTTTACCGATGGTACGGAAACAGCTTCGCTCTGGATAGACCCCTCGGAATTCCATTGGTAGTATGACTATGTGTCTATGGAAGTCCGAATCAGGGTAGGTGTATTTGGTCTGAACCTGAGACTTGCATCGCTAATACTTGTGACAATCAGTATACTTTGGTTTTGGTCATCCAGGGCTTTAATAGGTTCTGTGTACGCCTCTTCTGGGTATGCTGAGAATCGTAGTGTATTGGGTGTGATGTCAAGATGGAAGTATCACTCCAGTCATATGGAGATGATGATCACGCAGGATACGGAACTAGTACTCTTTAGTACTGCAGTCATCGGGATAATATGACTAGGTCATGTTTATCCTATTATAGAGACTAGTTACTAGACATCTGATATATGCTTCGTACGGGGCAGACACAATTCTAGCCCCAGGCCTAGCATGTGACATCCGATACTGGATCATAATATGCAATACTACATATATTACGCCTGACATAGATTACATATTCCTTAAAAGAATATTTCTGGAGAATTGGGTAGGCACGGTGCTTTGCTAGAAGCCAACCATGTCTTGTAAATCGGAAAAAACGTAGTACCGGGTACGCACGTATTCGGATATTCCGATGACCAGATTTACTGCCAACATATCCAGGGATCTCATGGGTCGCTTCCCGAAGATTCACTGATGACGTATGACTCGAACATAATTAATCTGAGATTAATTAGATGAGAGAGAAAATTAATCTAGGATTAATTACGGAGAGATTTTATCTGGGATAAAATACTATTTGAAGAGAGAGAACTATTAATTGGGATTAATCGATAAAATAATATATTCGATATATTAAATAAAATTAGATTTCATAACGGAATTAAAATTAGATTTTAATTCGGGCAAACGAATTAGTTTAGAATTAATTCGCGAGCGACGTGAATAGTAATTTTGCTAGGCATAATTATTTAATTAAATTTGATTTAATTACGTCGCAACGGAAAATTCGTTAATTCGGAATTAACGAACCCAAGCCTGGAAAGTGTTTGCGGGGGCCCACTCGGATTTTGAATCAAGTGGGGCCCACACAAGTCACATCACCTAGTCACTTTAATCAACTTTAGTTGATGGGATTTGGTGGGTGGTTGATTGTGTGTAAAACACACAAGTGTGAAAGGCTTGAGTGACTTTTACCAACTTTGGAAGATTTGGTATTAGTCTTTTGATTTTTTGAAAATACTCATACAAGTCAACAAATCACATAAGTCTCTCTCTCTCTCTCTTTTCCCTTGCAATTGGCGTGAACTTCACTATTCTTTTCTCTTCATGGCCGAATTCAAGGGCTTATTTTTCTCTCCATTGGCGTGAAGCGTGGCTTTTTGCTAAGTGATTTTGCTTCAAAAATCACAAGTGCTAGCACACAAGGAGACTTATATAGGTGATAGGAAAATCTTTCCCATGAGTTTGGAATTCAAGATTCAAAGATTGGAAGCTTGGAAGCTCAACATACATCAAAGGAGAAGCTTGGAGGAAAAACTTTTGTTATCTTCTACATCCACTTAGCCGATCAAAGTAATTATTTTTCGCTATTTTACTTTGCGTATTCACATGATTTCTTGCTTAATTGATCTTGGTTTGACCTAGAAAACCCAACAATGGTATCAGAGCCATACTTGAGCATGAAATTGAATTTAGGGTTCTTAAACTTTAATTTGGGATTTTGTGATTTGAGCATGATTTCTTCAAATTGATTGGTTGAGTATGCTTAGATTATGATAACTAAGAGTTATGCATGATGAATTTGGAGTAAAATTAATTAGATTAATTTTCCCCTAATTGCTTACCTTGGCCGAATTTATAGGACCCTTGTAGGTCATGGTGATTTTCATTTTAAGCCATTGGATGTGTTTAAAATGTTAGGATATATTGATTTGTGATTTAATTGGATTGAAATCAAAATCGGATATAAAATTCCTTGAATTGCCGTGAGCCTTGGAGAGCATGTTGGATTGATTTTGCTTCAATTTGTGTTGGACATAAGTTGATTAATTAAAGCATGATTAATTATGTAAATTGGTATTTTGGAAATGTTGATTTAAATAATTAATTATGGCTAATACACTTTAATTGATTAAATTGTGATATTTGGAATATTGTGATTAAATTAATTAGACTTAATTTGGAATTGGGATAAAAATGTTGTATTTGGGCTTAATGGGCTTGGTTGGGTCAAGTATGGTTTAAGATAATTGGTTGGATCCAATTGGGCCTAAAACCATTTCCATAAAGTCCAAATATAATAAATGGGCCTTTAAAATTTAATTGGGCCTAATGGGCCAAAATTAATTTTGTGGCAAATGGTGATTCCTTATTGGGCTTTGGTTGCCAAAGTCCATGCCTTATGAATTAATTAAAAGCCCAATGGACTTTAATTAAATTGACATTGGATGTTAATTGAGCTTTGAGACCCATTAAGATTAGATTTAGAATCTAAGTCGCAAAGGCACATTAAAAGTGTAATTATTTAATTTGGAATTAAATAAAGAATTAGTATTGAATACGAATTAAATTGGATTTAATATTGTAGTTCTATATAATTCAAGAATTCGTACTTTGAGTACTTATTATTAAACGAGTTGGACTCGCGCAAATCAAATCGTTGTTTGAACATTGGATGATCATTAATTAAAGATTAATTAATTGGATTAGATTGATTGATAACATGATTTGTGTGAATACATGGATGTGATGTATGAATAATATATATCGGATGGATATTAGATGGGTGAGGGCAATTTTGGAAATTTTTGTAATAAATTTAG
>SKCR01007513.1:0-48803 GCA_019454045.1 Zanthoxylum bungeanum | reverse complement strand
AGAGACAAGTCTTCTCAATACCCAATAGGAAGTAAGCAAGCATATAAACACAATAAGACAATACATAACAATTTTTTTTTTTTTTTTTTTGCCTTTTCAAGTTATGTGCAATTTGATGTGCACAATTTTGTGCATTTACTATTTTCCAAGCTAGAATGGACTTACAATCATACGCTCAACTACAGGTGTGATCAATCCGAGTCGAGTTAAATAATGATTGTTCAAATTAGGCTTGAGCTCGAATAGAACTTTAAATATATTGTTCGAGCTTAACTCGTTAAGAAAATATTGAGATCGAGTTCGATTACTAAGCGATTCGAGCTCGACACAAGCTTGAATTAAAAAAAAAAAAAAATCAATTTTTAGACTTTGTATTTACTTATTTAAATTTTAATTAAATTCCCTGCAAAATTCACTAAAATGGAACTTTAAATTAGCTCTAGAAAAGAACAAGGCCATAGTAAGAACATAGCATTGTGAATAGTCTCCTTAATCTAGTAGAGGTGATAATTCCTGTAATCATATCATGTTGATATCATTTTAAATTTAAACAAAGACGAATACAACCCTTTTACTCTTCATGTCAAATTTGCAAATAAGACACGATTAATAAACATGCCTACATGATACGATACGTTGACATGATTAATAAACGAATCAATTTCGTATTTGACCCGATTAAACAATTAATATTAATAAACAAAATGTAGATAAGTGTGTAATGTTGATACGATCATACGAATATTATTTGTGTCAAATAGATTGTATCCTTATTGTGTGACTCATATTGCCACCTCTGGTAACAAGTTCAGACTCTAAAAAGGCTCTGCTATTCCTCCCTTTGCTCAAGCACTACCGCAGAACTTCTTCGCTGAATTCCCCTCCGCAACTGACCCACACGCCCTCTCACAGGTTTGGTCATAACTCTGATAAATATCAGAGAGGGAGAGAGAGAGTGGGAAGCCCAAACCTCATTACTCATTAGAAAAGTGACATAAATACAAAGCTGGCCTACAATCCATCCATCTTCCTTATGAAAGAGCACCAAGCTGCTCACACATTCAATATACAAGAAAGTTCCAGTTTTTAATAGAAAAACTCAAATGAAGAGAGCACTTGGTTATTTCAGTAGAAAAACCACTACCTTGCTTGCGTCGTTGGGAGTCGTGGAAATCCAAGTCAACAGACAATCAAAATGTGCAGAAGATTTTTCATTGCAGGCAGTAATATGCAAAGAAAACCACAATGTACGGAAGAATTTTCATCACAAGCAGTAATGAAACAACAAGCCACAATACAAAAGAAAGTTGTCCATCTTGATTCAGGGGGCGAAAGAATAAAATAGATACATTTGGCTCCATAATTCCAAAATGATTATGATGCCTAATAAAACCTAGGTTTTTTTAAAAAAAAAAAAATCAATTTTTAGACTTTGTATTTACTTATTTAAATTTTAAAAAATTCCCTGCAAAATTCACTAAAATGGAACTTTAAATTAGCTCTAGAAAAGAACAAGGACATAGTAAGAACATAGCATTGTGAATAGTCTCCTTAATCTAGTAGAGGTGATAATTCCTGTAATCATCTCATGTTCATATCATTTTAAATTTAAACAAACACGAATACAACCCTTTTACTATTCATGTCAAAATTATCAAATAAGACACGATTAATAAACATGCCTACATGATACGATACATTGACATGATTAATAAACGAATCAATTTCGTATTTGACACGATTGAACAATTAATATTAATAAACAAGCTGTAGACAAGTGTGTAATGTTGAAACGATTATACGAATATTATTCGTGTCAAATAGATTGTATCCCTATTGTGTGACTCATATTGCCACCTCTGGTAACAAGTTCAGCCTCTAAAAAGGCTCTGCTATTCCTCCCTTTGCTCGAGCACTACCCCAGAAGTTCTTCGCTGAATTCCCCTCCGAAACTGACCCACACGCCCTCCCACGGGGTTTGGTCATAACTCTGATAAATATCAGAGAGGGAGAGAGAGGGGGAAGCCTAAACCTCATTACTCATCAGAAAAGTGACATAAACACAAAGCTGGCCTACAATCCATCCATCCTCCTTATGAAAGAGCACCAAGCTGCTCACACATTCAATATACAAGAAAGTTCTGCAGTTTTTAATAGTCTATATTTCAAGTATAACTCAAATGAAGAGAGCACTTGGTCATTTCAGTAGAAAAACCACTACTTTGCTTGCGTTGTTGGGAGTCGTGGAAATCCAAGTCAACAGGCAATCAAAATGTGCAGAAGATTTTTCATTGCAGGCAGTAATATGCAAAGAAAACCACAATGTACGGAAGAATTTTCATCACAAGCAGTAATGAAACAACAAGCCACAATACAAAAGAAAGTTGTCCATCTTGATTCAGGGGGCGAAAGGATAAAATAGATACATTTGGCTCCATAATTCCATAATGATTATGATGGCTAATAAAACCTAGGTTTTTTTAAAAAAAAAAAAAAATCAATGTTGCAACATTAGAAATAGCGTCAATAGATAACCATGGAAAGAAAATCTTCAAATTTAACATTAGTTCATCCATCAACCAACTGCAGTTGCATTTGGATTTTATACAAACATAAATGAATCACAAGAACTGAAAATGTAAGTGCCGGAAAATAGTAAATACCCTTATTAACGTCAAATATTACATTCTCTTTAGAACCACGCTAGAATTGCCTGCAATTCTTAGTGACAGCTAAAGAAACAGAGAAGTAGACCAGTGCACAAATTTTGCCACATCCCACAAGCCTGGTAAGAGTAAAAAATATCAGAATCATCAAGTGAGCTGCCCAAAAACATAACATAATTGCTGCATGATTAAGTACTAAATAATCAGAAGACCCTGACAATATGAACTTCCAATATAGAGCAACATTACATTAAATAGACAAAAAAAATAATGACGGTAAAACTTGTTGCATTTTTTTTTTATCTCTGATAAATCCCATTTATTTTACACCTCTTTTGAAAAACAAGCCTTCTTACAATGAGGCCACTGTAGATATTTACAAATCTCACAAGATACAATCCTTCCTTCAAAATAATTAACACAATGAACCTTATTCATTTCATATAGGAGATGCACCTGGCACAAATATATAAATCTTAGAATTTGAACAAAAGTATTTTCAGAAGGACCGTCATTTAAGCCTGCAGAGGAAATTGTAGATTAAAAAGCAGGCAATTCCCCCAGAAAGTCCATCATAAATAATCTTCTTGAAAGTCCCAAGGCAAGCCATACAAAAAACATGAATCTTACCCTCCAGGTTAGGGACTTTTTGCATTTCATTGTGTTAATTTAAAGCAATCTTCCTCTAGTCAACTCGGCCTGTCATTACTAGGTGTAATCACAGTTATTCCAATTTTATGCACCCAGCACGCAGTTTTCCTTTGTTGAAATTTCCTTGACAATAGCATTAACAAATAAAAATGCATGGCCATACAAATTGCAACCTCTCACTCTCTGCTAATTTCTGAACATCAGTCTCATTGTAAAATGGTATTAGGGTCCTACACTTGATCAGCCTAATGTAAAAATAACAGCCCCGATATTCAAAACCCACATAGGACTCAATAATCTTGTAGTGCTCTTAGCCTCTCACTCTTCACGTTCTCCATCCAACCAAACCAAAGCCTTTTCCTTCTAGTGGGGTTGACTGGCTACATGGATCTTTTAATGCCACATTAGAAAGGCCAACATGACAGAAAAAACTTACAAGGGAACTACAACAATGCTGAAAAGTCAAATACAAGCATCACATGCCAACCATGACACTAATCACAGTAATGCAACTGGAACTTCAGTGATATATAACCTCTAGATCTCCAGTGCTCGAAATGCTAATGACAACATCTCCAATCATAATGCAGCAAGAAATTTCCAGCTTAAATCCATACCTCCCTCAGTTGTTCTACCAACACCAAGCAAAAATAAGAATTCACACATCAAACAAACCCTAAATTAATTCTGAGAAAAACCATCACGCATTGTGATCAACAGAAACCCTAACTTCAACATTCAGTATCCAAACAACTCAATTTCTGATGTAGAAAAACAGACCAAATGCACAAAAACAAAATTACTATATATTTACATAAGAAATTGAGTTGTTATGTAAATATATGCACAAAATTGACCATGGTCATCAATCCTATAATCAAATCATAACATATCCAACAACTAAAAAACTCCTAAAATCCATCAATCAAATCCCAAAACAACACCTTATACCAATTTCCTCCCAACCAATACATAATTCATAATAACAGAACAAACAATACCACAAATCATATAATCAAAACAACAACAACAAACACCAATTTTATTTAAAAAAAAAAAAAAAAACTAACCAAATTTATTTCTGATAGCCTCCACCGATGGCGTTAATATCCTCTTCGACCGTAGCAGTCAATAAACGGTAGGAAAATCAGTGACGTCAAAATCTTCTCCTCCATCATCTTCTCCACGTCAGCCTTCTTCAGAATCGTACGGCGGATCGGGGGGCGATTGCGGCGCTGGTCGCGGGAGTAGTACTTGATGTCGTAAACGGTTTCTGGGTTGGAAGCAGGGACGATGGCCTGCTGTTTGGGGGTGGCGGGGCACGTGACCCTGTACTCTAAGGCCATTGGTGTGGCTTCCACGTATTCCGGGTCGGAGCAGACTCCGGTTATTTCCCACGGTTTTTTTATGAAACGACGTAGGTTTTGAAAGAGTGACGTTGCCGCTGCTGACGTGGGCTTCGCCATGGCTACACCTGCACCAAGAGAGGAGTAAAATGCCTTAAACTTCTAGAGATTGAACAGTGGAGGAGACCATGAAAGCGATCATGTATTTATTGGGCCGGACTTAACCCGATCCATGGCCAATGGATCTGGATGGGCACAGTCCTCTAGAATGATATTAGTTAAGGGTATTTTAAATTTTTTATTTATCAAATATCTCTTTTCTCTAAATATCCATTATTAAATTGCATCAATCAAGAGTTCAAAATTTAAGTAAAAATCCAAGTTTTCAAAATCTGGATCAGCCGATCAAACCGGTATAATAGGGAATCGATCGTGAATCATGTCTAGTTAATGGATTGTAACACTTGATCAAAATCAATTCAAACCAACCAAATCCGGTAAAACTTGATCAAAATCGGTGAACTCGATTGTAACACCCCGTCAGAGGCAGAATGCTACCGGCAGGAGATATGATTGACCCATCTCCTTAAACCTCTAAATTTACGAAAATCCGGCATGATGTATCCTAAAACCGGATAACCTGGATCTCAGTCTATTACCAAAGCGATTCTAAAATAAACATCATATATCAAAATGGACCTCAGGTCCACACCAACACATCAAAAATATTACCTAAAGGCTCCGTGTCCATATCATTTATCAACACTCAAGGGCTCTGCCCACAACATCATAAACAATTAAAACTTTAACTTATTAAATAGAATTCACGTGCTCGGCACGAAAACAACAGAACATCAATCACAACTCTTAGGCCTCTAAACCCTTTCCAGGACACTTGCGAGGGTGACTGCTGCTTGGGTGATCCACGTCTCGAACATGACTTCAAAGTTGGAGTGGTTGACCATCTAGTAGCCAACCTGCAAAACTAGCAACTGGTTTGGTGTGAGTTATAAAAACTCAGTAAGTAGCCATGCTAACACTACAAGCAAACAAATCATATAGTCAACCACATTAGAAGTTTTGTCAAATTTACTAAGTTACGACGAATTCAGAGTTATCAACTTGGTTATCATTTGATATTTATTTACGTCAAGGTTTCATATTTTTATTCTACCTACATGTCAATCTCATAACTACTTTTCAAAGCATACACAGGAAAACTCGAATACCATAGAGTATATCAATGTTTGTGGAAACTGATTTCGGTCGAGGTCCACAATCAAGAAAGTGAGCTGAGGGGCACGAACGAACCTGCAAAATAAGAGTAGAGCGAAAGAGGAGGTCACTGCCCACCCGTGTGGTGGAAGCCGTAGGCACTCCGACGCTCAAGTTAGCCTAAGGGTGAATGAATTCAAGATGAAAGGGTTAAGGTCTATGGAATACCTCAACCACAGATTTGCTAGCCGTGAGGGCGGTGTATTGGAGTAGTGTCTTGATGATAGGAGTAGTCTCCAGGAGAAGATGCCTCTCTATTGCTTCGTCTTCTTATTTTATAGGTTCCCTGATGCGGGGTCCTTATTCTGCCCGTTGGAGTCTTCTTCAATGATGGTTTAATTCAGGTGATTTATGCCTGATAACTGACGATCGTATTTCTCCTTCGAAACCGTCGACTTCATGATGATATTTATGAATTCGGATCCTCTTCTTGATTTTCGTAACTGGTGCCCGTTGGCTCTTTTTATGTCAACGAGTTTTGGGCTCGTGGATCTACTAATGGGCTCCAGGTTTAGTGGTTGGCCTTGTGGTAAATGTCGATTTTATCCCTGGGCCCAATTTTGGCCCGTACAGTTTGTCCCATACTCTCTAAGTCTGGAAGTCCTAGACTTGGGGAGTACCTTCGAGTCTGTCGAATGAATCAAGATATGGATAACTATTTCACTGATCTTGGCATTGGTCTAGAGCTAATCCACATGATGTCCCGTCATACAGTCGGGAGGAGGAAGAATTCAGGTCTTCTTTCGCTTTCGACAATAGCCCAGGAGGTGTCCTTGGTTTGTTTGAAACTGTCGAAGGCTTTTTGGGTATTAACCTTGATCGACATGTCGTATAGTGTAGGGGGGACTCACATCTTTAGCTTGTGATCCGTGTGAGCTTATGGGGAATTTCCTATGCGGACTGAACCAGTCAATGGTTTTAGGAGATATTTCACTCGACATGTAGTACAAAGATAGAAAAAACCATATTTCTATTTGACTCGACAAGAGTCATTAGGGGTATGTCCCCGGTCGACTTAACCAGATGGTGTTTTAGGAGTAATCTCATTCGACTTGTCGTATGAGGCGAGTGAATTTCATGATTCTATTTGACTCGACATGAGTCATCAGGGATATGTTCCTGGTCGACTGAACCAGATAGTGGTTCATGAGTAATCTCACTCGACTTGTCGTATGAGGCGAGTGAATTTCATGATTCTATTTGACTCGACATGAGTCATCATGGATATGTTCCTGGTCGACTGAACCAGATGGTGGTTCAGGAGTAATCTCACTCGACTTGTCGTATGAGTCGAGTGAATTTCATGATTCTATTTGACTCGACATGAGTCATCAGGGATATGTTCCTGGTCGACTGAACCAGATGGTGGTTCAGGAGTAATCTCACTCGACTTGTCGTATGAGGCGAGTGAATTCCAAGATTCTATGACTCGACATGAGTCATCTGGGGGATGTCCCCGGTCGACTGAACCAGATGGTGGTTCAGGAGTAATCTCACTTGACTTGTCGTATGAGGCGAGTGAATTCCATGTTTCTATGACTCGACATGAGTCATCAGGGGCATGTCCCTGGTCGACTGAACCAGATGGTGGTTCAGGAGTAATCTCACTCGACTTATCGTATGTGGCGAGTGAATTCCAAGATTCTATGACTCGACATGAGTCATCTAGGGGATGTCCCCGGTCGACTGAACCAGATGGTGGTTCAGGAGTAATCACACTCGACTTGTCGTATGAGGCGAGTGTATTCCATGATTCTATGACTCGACATGAGTCATCTGGGGGATGTCCCTGGTCGACTGAACCAGATGGTGGTTCAGGAGTAATCTCACTCGACTTGTCGTATGAGGCGAGTGAATTCCAAGATTCTATGACTCGACATGAGTCATCTGGGGGATGTCCCCGGTCGACTGAACCAGATGGTGGTTCAGGAGTAATCACACTCGACTTGTCGTATGAGGCGAGTGTATTCCATGATTCTATGACTCGACATGAGTCATCTGGGGGATGTCCCCGGTCGACTGAACCAGATGGTGGTTCAGGAGTAATCTCACTCGACTTGTCGTATGAGGCGAGTGAATTCCATGATTCTATGACTCGACATGAGTCATCTGGGGGATGTCCCCGGTCGACTGAACCAGATGGTGGTTCAGGAGTAATCACACTCGACTTGTCGTATGAGGCGAGTGTATTCCATGATTCTATGACTCGACATGAGTCATCTGGGGGATGTCCCTGGTCGACTGAACCAGATGGTGGTTCAGGAGTAATCTCACTCGACTTGTCGTATGAGGCGAGTGAATTCCAAGATTCTATGACTCGACATGAGTCATCTGGGGGATGTCCCCGGTCGACTGAACCAGATGGTGGTTCAGGAGTAATCACACTCGACTTGTCGTATGAGGCGAGTGTATTCCATGATTCTATGACTCGACATGAGTCATCAGGGGCATGTCCCTGGTCGACTGAACCAGATGGTGGTTCAGGAGTAAACTCACTCGACTTGTCGTATGTGGCGAGTGAATTCCAAGATTCTATGACTCGACATGAGTCATCTGGGGGATGTCCCCGGTCGACTGAACCAGATGGTGGTTCAGGAGTAATCACACTCGACTTGTCGTATGAGGCGAGTGAATTCCAAAATTTCGTGTCGAGAGGTCGCTACTATGGTACCTATATTTTATTAGGTGTTAAGTCGAATGGCGAGTAGATACTGCGTCAAGCCTTGTATAGATGTTGTGTCGAATCGATATTCCAATTGTATTGATCTTACGTTTGAGGTGGTGTCGAATGATCAAACAACTCGAAAAAGTGGTTGTTTAAACGTCGAATCAACCTCTGACTTGATGAGTACATTACATGTATTTAGATTTCTGATTTGTCGTGTCAAACGGGAAGACACAAATGAATTTATTGACGTTGTGGCGAGTGCACAACATCTAATGTGAGTGTTGTAATTCTTTTCTCCATTCGACGATACCCGATAGAAGGATTCTGGATTTTCCACGTGTCATTAGATGCAGTAAAACCTAATGCAAATAACGAGGCGTCCATTTGGCGGGAATTTTGGCGCCAAATCTTAGGTAGCGTGTATAAAGGAGCTTTGGGTGTTTCATTTCGCCTCATTCGGAAGTCGAGTAAGGAGTGCTCTCAAGTGTTTCAAGGTATTCTTCGAAATCTTCCTCTTGTTCTTCATTTCTTTAAACATTCATAGTGATTATTCAAGCTGTTCTTAGGTAAATTAGGCTGTTTGATCTTTAGGTTTGTGTGATTTGTTTTAAATTTGTGTTTGTGGGTTTTGATCTTTAAGAGGTAGGTTACTAGGGAGTTTAGTTGTTTTTATGCTTGTCGTTTGGAAGATGTCGAGTGGAGAATCTTTAGGCAGCTTAGGTGCCAAGATTGATAGTTATGTCGAGTCGTCAAGTGAAACCAAGGAATCATCAAGTGAGACCAAGGAGGATGTAGAGTACAAAGATCGGTCGTACCAGGAGTTGATCGAGGGTGGCGTAGTTACCTTGGCTAGGCCTTCTCAAGAAACCCCTACTGAGGCTATACCATTAAGGTCTTTGCCCGCAGTTGGGGAGCCGAGTGAATTTCCATGTACGAGTGAACCTACTAACTTACTATCAAAAAATCCTGCAAGTCGAATGACTGGGAAAGTGTTGAGGGAACTCAGCTGTATGTATAGGTTCCCTAATTCTTTGGAACTCCGGGTGCCTTCGTCGAATGAAAGAATCGATTACAAGGTTCCTGGGTGGATGGGATTCTACGTACGTCCATTTTTTGTAGGGCTGAGGTTTCCTATTCCGAGACTGGTTTGGGAGGTTTTGGATCATTTCGGAGTTGCTCCTTCACAGCTGATGCCGAATGCGTGGAGGATTTTATTGTCGATTGAATGTTTGTCTTTCGAATTGGGAGTACTTTTTGAGGTAAAGGATGTTTTAGAGACGTACTACCTGAAGGAGCATTTGAAGGAGAAAGGAAGATATACATTGATCCTTCGTCAGAGAAAGACGCATTTAGTTACTGGATTGCCGACTAATGATAGGGGAAATTGGCAGTCTTATTATTTCTTTGCAAAGGGTGAGGGTATATTTGGATCGACCGGGACTGGTCGAATCCCAGAATTTTGGTGTTTGTCGAGTGAGTAACGTACTTTTGCTTAATTTCAATCTTTGAGTCATACTTGTGTCTTTGAATAACCATGTTCTTGTTGTTGCAGATCCTCTACGAAACAAGTCATTCATCACGACTGCACGTACAATCTCCAACACCAAAGCCATTCTGTCCCTGTCGGCCGAAAAAAGGGACTGTAAAACTATTTTAACGGAAAAGAGGTTAAGGTCGACTCCGTTGTGGAAGGAAATCTATCATCGAGAAGAAGGTAAGGTTCTGGCCTCATGTAACGACGTTTTTTCCGTGATAAATTGTAGATGGTCGTGTCAAAAGTTATATGGAGGATATAGATATCGAGAGCCCCTAAAACCCGAAGAATTTTTATGCGCAGAGGAAATGATGACTGGGCCATTCACCGTAGCTTCACTCGACGAAATGAAGAGCCGGAAGAAGTCAAGGAAGCTGAAGAAAAAAGAGCTAGAGGCTGAAAAAGAGGCTGGGCCTCAACAAAGAGAAGTTGTTTCAAGTGAGGGTGCCGCAGAGAAAGTGAAGTCGACTGCAACGATTTCTGCGGGGAAGAAAAGGAAGTCTGTCGCTGAAGCGGAAGTGGAAGAGGACTCTGATAACCTCATCTTAAAGGTTCCACGAGAGTCGACTGCAATATCTGACCCTTCAAGCATTGACTCATTCGTGGAAGGGCTTCTTCTTGAAGGGGATGAAGTAAGGTTGGCACAAATTGGCCCGGTGGAGGCCATGAAGAAAGCCATCGCATTAAATTATCAAGTGAGTAGAGCTACTGTTTTTTTTTGGTCGAATGATGTTCTGACTCGACTTCATCAGGCACTGGAATGTAGTCTATTCATGCGGAAAAATGTGGAATCCAATCAAAGGAGAATCAAGGAGCTGGAGAAATCGTTGTCGGTGGTGAGGAATGAGTCATCAGAGCTGAAGTCCGGGCTGGTCGCTTCTCAAAGAAGGAAAGAGGACTTGAGAAAGAACTGAAGGAAGTTAAGGCTGCTTTGAGGTTGGAGAAAGAAACGGCCAAGCTGACAATCGACAGCTACAAAGAAGGTTTCGAGAATGTAAAGAGAAAAAGGAATTACTGTTAGAGCAAATGGAGGACATCGCCATCGACTCCATGATGAGAAACAGATGTGATTTAATGAGGGAATTCGTAGCTGAAAACACGTAGACTGGAAGCCTGAGAAGTGGATTAGAGAATATGAAAGGCGTGAGGCCGGTACTCTTCTTCGACGGAGGACGATGGTGAAGAGAAAGGTTGGAGGTCGAGTCGAAGAAGGATGAGGTGGAACCTGATGCACTTGCTGTTGTTGAAACGGAAGAGGTCGAAAAACATTTAGAGGGAGAAGAAGTCGTTCCGGAAGCTGTCGAAACTCAAGATGATGTTCCTGCCAATCTTCCTACGGCTACCGACGAAGCACCAGACAATGTCTAAGAAGTTTAAGGGTTTGAAATTAACTTTGAATTTTTGTATGAAGTTTGAATTAGTGGTTTAACAGGAAGGCGGAAAGCCTCAATTGAACAATCGAGTTTTGTATGTGTCAAATATGTCGTATGATATTCTATTGAACGGTCTTTTGATTTGTTGTACAAATGTCGACTGATATTTTAATGAACAATCTTTTATTGCAATTAGTCGAACGACTTCTACAGATTTCCTTATTTCATTCTTAAAACTACTAACAGAAAATATAATTGCAAACAAACAAACCAAAAACATAAGTGTTACCGGTTGAATCGCTTAAGATGCACCGCGTTCCAACTGTTGCGCACGAGAGTCCCCTCCATAGTCTGTAGCTTGTAGGCTCCTTTCCCGACAACTTTCGTGACGAGGTAAGGGCCTTCCCAATTTGGACCCAACTTCCCGTCTCCAATTTCCTTGGTGTTCTGGAACACTCTCCGTAGGACCCAATCTCCAGCCTTGAAAGTCCTACTCCTGACGTTTTTGTCGAAGTATCTGGCCATCCTTTGTTGATAAGCGGCCAGTCGAATGGAAGCTCGGTCTCTTGTCTCTTCAATCGTGTCGAGATTGAAATTCATCAGTCGTTGATTGTTTTCTTCGTTGAGCCATTGGTAGCGTGTTGAAGGGATGACTTCTTCAGTTGGAATGACTGCTTCCGTTCCAAATGCTAATGCGAAAGGAGTTTCGCCTGTCGAAGACCTCACCGTTGTCCTGTATGACCATAACACCCCTGGTAGTTCATCCGCCCATGCGCCCTTAGTCTTCTCCAACCTCTTCTTCAAGGTGTTCATGATTGTCTTGTTGGACGATTCGGCCTGACCGTTTGCTTGTGGAAAGCGTGGTGTCGAAAAGTTCAACTTTATGCCCCAGTTCCTGCAAAAGTTTTGAAAGTGATGGCTGATGAATTGAGAGCCATTGTCAGTCACAATTTCTCTTGGTATGCCGAACCGACAAATGATGTTTTTCCATACGAATGTTTGAGCTTCTTTGTCGCGTACTCTAGCGAATGCTTCGGCTTCTATCCACTTTGAGTAATAATCTGTCATAACAAGCATGTAGACTCGTTGGCCAGGCGCGGTTGGGAGTTTTCCTACTATGTCCATTCCCCACTTCATAAAAGGCCATGGAGATATAATGGGATTTAGTCTCTCTGGTGGAAGATGAGAAACTGGTGCAAATCTCTGGCATTTGTCACACTTTTTAGTGAATTCTGTGGAGTCAATTCTCATTGTCGGCCAATAATACCCAGTCGAATGCGCTCGAAGAGCCAGGCTCCTGCCACCAGAATGGTTCCCACACTCCCCTTCATGCAACTCTGTCAACACATGTTGTGCTTCGTCGTGTGTTAGGCACTTCAAATAAGGTCATGTGAAAGATCTTCTTAGCAGCTGTCCGTCGAACACAACGAACCTTGCAGACTGTCTCTGGACTTTTCTGGCTTGCACTTTGTCGTCTGGAAGCGAGCCTGTTTTGTAAATACTCGACTATAGGTGTCATCCAGGTGTCGACCGAATCGACCGCTGCAACACTGTTTCTTCCTTCCAAATTGCCGGCCAGCACAAATATACTACAGGAATTGTTCGTGGTTTGTTCCCCTCCATCGTCGATCCGAGGGTTGCCAATGCATCTGCTTGAGAATTTTCGTTTCTTGGGACTTGGGTTATGGAAAATTTCTCAAATGTCGACCGATATCGTTTACCTTTTGTAAGTAGGATGCCATTCGCTTGACCTCTGGCATGATAAGATCCTTCGATCTGGTTGACTATCAATTGAGAGTCGGATTTCACTTCTATCTCCCTAGCCCCCAGTTCTTTAGCTAATAATAACCCTGCGATCAATGCCTCGTACTCTGCTTCGTTGTTGGTAACTCTAAAACCGCATTTGATTGCCTGTTGCAAAGTGTCACCTGTCGGGGTAGTTATCATGATTCCAAGACCGCAGCCTTTCTTGTTGCTGGACCCGTCGACTGCTAACTTCCAAGGTATTGTCGGCTGAATGGAGTTGACCTCAGTTTCAGCCACTGCAAGGAGATCGGGGGCGAAGTCGGCCACAAAATCTGCCAGTGCTTGAGATTTGATGGCGATCCTAGGCTGGTAAGCTATGTCGTGTTCCCCAAGTTCAATTGCCCACTTCATCAATCTTCCTGACAATTCTGGTTTATGGAGTATGCTTCTTAAAGGATACGTCGTGTACACCGTGATCGGGTGTCCTTGAAAGTAAGGTCTGAGTTTTCGCGCGGCTGTGACAAGGGCGAAAACCAATTTCTCTCCATCAACGGGTAGCGTGATTCTGCTCCCAACAATGCTTTGCTTACGTAGTAGACTGGTTGTTGAGTTCCTGACTTTCTCTCACTAAAACTCCGCTAACCGCGTGTTCTGAAACTCCCAAATAGAGGTAGAGTCGCTCATTGTCGTGTGGTTTCGACAATAAGGGAGGTGTAGTGAGGTACCGTTTGAGTCCTTCAGTGCTTCCTCACAAGCAGGAGTCCATTCAAAGCTGTTTGCCTTCTTCAAAGCTGAAAAGAACAAAAAACTCTTATCTGTTGATTTGGAGATGAACCTGTTTAACGGCGATCCTCCCGGTCAGTCGCATGACGTCCTTCGGGCTGGAAGGAGATGGAATGTCGAGGATTGATCTAATCTGGTCTGGATTCGCTTCTATTCCCTTCGAGTGACAACGTACCCCAAGAATTTCCCTGAGGCTACACCAAACGCACACTTAGTAGGATTCAGTTTCATTCCATACCTGTCCATGATGTCGAAGGCTTCTTCCAGATGATTAAGGTGTTGCTCCGATTTGATGGACTTCACCAGCATGTCGTCTATGTAAACCTCCATTGTCTTCCCAATCTGATCGTCGAACATCTTGTTGACCAGTCTTTGGTATGTTGCTCCCGCATTTTTTAAGCCGAATGGCATGACCTTGTAACAAAAAATCCCTCGGTTTGTGACAAAGGCTGTCTTCTCTTGATCGTCTGGATGCATGAAGATCTGGTTGTAGCCTGAATACGCATCCATGAAGCTTAATAACTCATGCCCTGCTGTTGCGTCGACCATTGAATCGATATGTGGCAGAGGGAACGAGTCCTTTGGACAAGCTTTGTTCAAATCCGTAAAGTCGATGCAGACTCTCCACTTTCCATTCTTTTTCTTCACAACAACAACATTCGCAAGCCATTCCGGAAATTGTACTTCTTTAACTGCTCCGTTCTGCAATAACTTCTGAATCTCTTCGTCAATGATTCGGTTCCTTTCTGGGGCGAACTTTCTTCTTTTCTGCCTAACTGGGGTGTGGTCTGGATCCACATGTAATTCGTGAGTAATGAGCTGCGGATCGATTCCAGTCATGTCTTTGTGAGACCATGCAAAACTGTCGTGTCGCCTCTTTAAGAATTCAATTAGGTCGGCCCTTAGTTTGGGATCTAAGTCAGCTCCAACTAATGCCTTGTGATCTGTAAACTGAGAGTGAATCTGGACCTCGTCAAGCTTCTCTATATTTGGTAGAGTCAGTTCCAGAACACGAGGCCCAGTCTATAATTGCTATGCTGACTGGGTTTTCACCTTCAAAGTCATTTGGTAGCAGCTTCTTGACGCCAATCTATCACCTTAAATTTCTTGAACTCCCCACTTGGTAGGGAATTTTATTACCTGATGGTAAGTAGACGACACAGCCCTCATGTCGTGAATCCAAGGTCCACCCATGATCAGATTGTAGGCTGAATGGCTGTCTAAGACCAGAAATGTGGTTATCATGTTGACTCCGGCTACGTAGACTGGGAGTGATATTTCCCCATGGTGAATTTTTGCTCTCCGCTAAACCCAATCAGTATTTTCGTCCGTCGGTTTACTTTATCCAGCTCGGCCCCCATGTCAGCAAGGGCACTTACGAAAATTATATTAGCTGAGGAGCTTGTGTCGACCAGTACTCGTTTGATCATAAAGTTGGCACCTGCAAGGAAATAACTAAAGCGTCTTGGTGTGGATTTAAATTGTGTGAATCCCCGTCGTCTGGAAACTCTATTATCGAATCCGTGAAGACTTTTTCCACAGACATCGAGGTATGTAAAGTATTATTTGCCAGAGCCCTTGAATGTCGTTTAGCCGCCGAATTTGTTGCTCCACTGATTCCCGATCCTCCTGAAATGACATTAACGGTGTTATTAATTGGGGGTGGTGGGGTTTACATTTCTCCTTGACCATCTCTATCGTCCCTTCGCGCCAATGTTGCTTTCCCTTTATCAGTGAGCAAATCCCTCAGGAAACCCTTGTTTAGTAGCTCCATAACCTCTAATCTCAAAGCCACACATTCCGCTGTTGTATTGCCATAGTCTCTGTGGAACTCACACCACTTTCTAGTGTTCTTTTTGGTCGAATTGTCCCTGGAGTGTGGAGGCCACTTTACTTCATTCCCCATCTTCTTAAGCACAGATACCAGTTCCCCGGGAGAAATCGTAAAGTTGTAGTCCGGTAGCCTGGGTTTGCTTGTTGGCAGCTCCTCCCTACTTTTGTATGGCCTTTATCGTCTGTCAATACTTTTGTAGAAAGGTCGTCGTTCTCCTATTGGTTGGTTCCTCCCTTCCTTGTGAGAGTGGATATCCATATCATGTCGTCTGGGAGCAGCAAGCCTTCGGTCCACTCGCGCATTCGCAACATCTTCCCTTCTTTTATTTCTTTTATCTTCTTCCCACCTTATTTCTATCTGGGCCCGTGCCATGACCTGGTCCATGGTGCAACACCAGAACTTTGTCAATTTCTTGTAGAGCCCACTGTCATAAAGTAGTCCGTTCCTGAAGGCTTCGACTGCTGTAGGCTGGTGGAGATCCGGGACAGTAATTCTCTCCCGGTTGAACCGGGCCACGTAGCTCCGCAATGACTCTCCCATTCTCTGCTGTATAGAATTAAGGTCGTCTGAAGTCTTTTCTAATTTGCATGAACTTGCAAAGTGTTGCACGAACTTGTCAGCTAGCTCTTGGTAGGACTCGATTGACCTGTAGGGTAGGTTAATGAACCAAGTAAGGGCAGGTCCCGCCAGAGTCTCCCCAAAGCATCTACACATTCCAGCTTCCCACTGACTTGGGAACAAGCCGGTTGACATCATCTTGTACTTGTAGTGTATTATGTGGTCGTCTAGATCGGCAGATCCATCATATAGCTTCATTTCGGGTGGGCTGAATTTCCGAGGTAAATCAACAGCAACAATTGACTCCACAAACGGGGTATCAGAAATTGCTCCGGCCCTACTTTTCATGACAGGTAGCCTTACCCCTAGTAGTCTTGACATTATTGATTCCTTGAATTCAATCATTTCCCTTATGATAGAGGTGGCGATTTGTTGGGATGGATCGATGAGAGAGTTCGGCTCTTGCGAAGTAGGCTGGTGATTGTTGTTTGGCCCATCCGTCATGGGCGGGATTGTTGGATTGCTTCGGTCGTCTGGACTGCTGGTTTGGCCTTGAGTATTATGCTGGGGATTGGATGATAACTGCTCCATTTTTTTCTGTAGACTGTCGTTGGAGTTTCGCATCGTTAGATTCTCCTCTTCAAGGGCTTGCAGTCGTTCTTGGAGCATGGCAAGTTGTGCCATTAAGGGATCCAGGTTTTGTTCATTGCTTGAGGCCATTTCTGAATGTTTTTTTGGTGTGTATTAATTTTTCGAAATCCGCTCGTTAACCCCACGGTGGGTGCCAAATTGTGGAAACTGATTTCGGTCGAGGTCCACAATCAAGAAAGTGAGCTGAGGGGCACGAACGAACCTGCAAAACAAGAGTAGAGAGAAAGAGAAGGTCACTGCCCACCCGTGTGGTGGAAGCTGTAGGCACTCCGACGCTCAAGTTAGCCTAAGGGCGAATGAATTCAAGATGAAAGGGTTAAGGTCTATGGAATACCTCAACCACAGATTTGCTAGCCGTGAGGGCGGTGTATTCGAGTAGTGTCTTGATGATAGGAGTAGTCTCCAGGAGAATATGCCTCTCTATTGCTTCGTCTTCTTATTTTATAGGTTCCCTGATGCGGGGTCCCTATTCTGCCCGTTGGAGTCTTCTTCAATGATGGTTTAATTCAGGTGATTTATGTTTGATAACTGACGATCGTATTTCTCCTTCGAAATCGTCGACTTCATGATGATATTTATGAATTCGAATTCTCTTCTTGATTTTCGTAACTGGTGTCCGTTGGCTCTTTTTATGTCAATGAGTTTTGGGCCCGTGAGGCGGCCCGTGGATCTACTAATGGGCTCCAGGTTTAGTGGTTGGCCTTGTGGTAAATGTCGATTTTATCCCTGGGCCCAATTTTGGCCCGTACACATTTAACATTATTCCACTTCAATCACGTGAAATCGAAGTCATACATCTATAATTTTATCACCATACCCATATTTGAAATATCATCAAATCGATGAAACAATCACACTTCCTTCAATTTAAAAACGTAGTTCTCTTATATACATGCAAATACAATATCGTAATTCTTATACATAGTGTACATACCATTACACTTGGCAAACACGCTTTATAACCTCTGATATTCTCATCGGTTTCAAAACACCATTTATTTTCACAGAAACATGCACGATCTATACATAACACGAGTTTTCATACACATACATACACTCAAACATATTTACAAATATCAAGTAACCAACAACGAAGCACACCACAACCGACACATCAAAGATCACATTATTCAACAACACATACATACCACTGGCTTATACACACAATGCTCGTACGAGACTCATTACCTATTTTTGAATAGATATGAGATGAATTTCGTCCGAACAGATTCCTAACCAGCTCGACTACTACACCACGAAATCATCACCCAATGAAACATACACACGTGTACACATATCACGTGACACAAACTCATCATACGACCTCTCATACACAAGCACATACATGCCAAACATTGCTTATTATCTGAATCATATTTATACATATGCACTTACATCAAACATATGAACATAACATCAAATTCTGATACCATAGCCTTAACAATCTTCATATATTTAACTTATCAATCAATAAACTTTATTTCCAAAATTCTTATCAGAAGCATCCATTCATAAACATATCTCATCGCACACGTACTAGAGCTTAACTTATACCAAATTAGAAACCATGATTTATTCCATTTACCAATTCCGTATACCCGACCTATACATGTCTTAACATCATATATACACATATGAATACACGTTTATATACTCATACACTACATATTCACTTACATACATGTAATCATACTTCTACAGGTTCGTACCCTTACGTACATACATACATACACTTAGATATTAGGCCTATCAAACATTTCACTTCATCTCATGGCAATAACATGAACATCCATACCTGTAGGGGTCGATTGGCTTATCCATACATAACCTTGAACTTTGTTCTCAAGACCATCTCTTAACTATCTTCTTCTTATCATAAACATGTCAGTCATTTCTATACATCTACACATAAATATGTATATATATATGTATAATCAAAACACGAATTCACTAACTTAAGTTCTCATCGCATGAGTTACTTACTTGGCTTCGCGAGCACTCCAGGTCTTAGTCACATCTGTCAACAAAAGGCGAAACATCGTTAGAATCACAACTATGAAATTCCCGACTTAGCTTTGACAAGTTCCGAATTAATCAGGGACAATCGAATCAAGTCCGATTTCAATGTTTTCAGTTTCAGTAATCTTAAAATATCATTATAAACTAACCAAGTGGTCAGTTAACTTAAATTCTCAATTTACATATTTTTTAAAAATCTTCCAAAAACGTTTCTAAAAACACTACGTGTTGGACAATTATGACCCATAGCGTCACTATTTGTACAGATCATTGTGTTGTTGTACAAATTAACTATGTGACAAATGAGATTGCACTCTTATCATTTGTGATTAGATCACCTAGATGTATAAATGATAGGAGGTCCATATGATTTGTTCCTGGACAGAGAATGATATGAGACAGTATCAGTCCACGAAGGATAAATCATTAAATATCCCTAGTCAGAGTATTATCGAGATTGGACATCGATAAATAAGTAAAAGACTAGTATTGCACTTGTGCGCGTTGTGAGGGCACAACGACATAGTTCTCATATATTTGGGTATAGGATACTCATGCAAGTGTAATAGGAGGTTGTGTTTTACCGATGGTACGGGAAACAGCTTCGCTCTGGATAGACCCCCTCGGAATTCCATTGGTAGTATGACTATGTGTCTATGGAAGTCCGAAATCAGGGTAGGTGTATTTGGTCTTAACCTGAGACTTGCACCGCTAATACTTGCGACAATCAATATACTTTGGTTGCGGTCGTCCAGGGCTTTAACAGGTTTTGTGTACGCCAATGCTGGGTATATTGAGAATCGTAGTGTGTTGGGTGTGATGTCAAGATGGAAGTGTCACTCCAGTCATATGGAGATGATGGTCACGTAGGATACGGTACTAGTACTCTTAAGTATTGCAGTCATCGGGATAATATGACTAGGTTATAGTTATCCGATTATAGAGACTAGTTACCAGACATCCGACATGTGCTTCGTACGGGGCAGACACAATTCCAGCCCCATGCCTAGCACGTGATCATCCGATACTGGACAGAAATACTCAATACTACGTATACTACGCCAGATATAGATCCTTTATTCCTGTAAGGATATTTCTGGAGAATTGGGTAGGCATGGTGCTTTGCTAGAAGCCAACTTTGTTTTGTAAATCGGTATAAACGTAGTACGAGGTACTTACGTGTTCGGATAGTCCAACGACCCAATTTACTGCCAACATATCCGGGGATCTCATGGGTCGCTTCCCGAAGATTCATTGATGATGTATGACTCGCACTTTTATTAATCTGGGATTAATTAGAAGAGAGAGAAAATTAATTTGGGATTAATTACGGAGATATTTTATCTAGGATAAAATATCATTTAAAGAGAGAGAACGATTAATTTGGAATTAATCGATGAATTAATATATTCGATATATTAAACGAAATTGGATTTCGACGCGGAATTAAAATTAGATTTTAATTCGGGTGAACGAGTTAATTTAGAATTAATTCGTTAGCGACGTGAATAGTGATTTCGCTAGTCGTAATCATTTAATTACGACGCAACGGAAAATTCGTTAATTTAGAATTAGCAAACCCCAGCCCGAGATTATTTGTGAGTGCATTCGCATTTCAAATTTGAATGCGGCACGCAATTCAAATCAAGCGTCAAATCGCTAGTCGCATCTAGCGTCACATCATTCGTCAATCAAGTGATGGATGTCTTTCACTTTGAGTGATTGACGCCAGTCACTATTCATTGATTGATGGATTGATGGAATGATGGGAGTAGTTGAAGCCTTTAATGGCTTGACTTTTCAAAGAGAAAAATAGGTATATGTTATTGATTTTTGAAATCAATTAAAACTAATACACATTTTTCTCTCTCTCACACACACATTCCTCTCTTTTCTCTCTTCACAAACACGCCCAATGGGCTGATTCTTCTGGTTTTGCCGAGAAGAATGGAAGCATGAGTGTGTGGTTTTTGTTGCAAAAATCACAAGAGCTAGCACTCCGAGAGACATGCGAAGGTGATAGGGAAGTCCACCCATGAGCCGGGAACCATTCGACGAAGCTTGGAGCTTGACGAAGGACCAACATGGACGCCAAAACAGTGAGCTTGGAGCAGTCCACTGCCGTGAGCTGCAGTGAGCAGATTTTGAGTTTTGTTCGTTGCCGCATCGCTCAACCGATCGATGTAAGTATTCTGTAACTTCGTTGATTTGTATTCGCACATATTTCATGCTTGTTTATGATCTTGGGACCTTAGCTAAAACCAACAATGGCATCAAGAGCAAGGTTAAAGCATGAAAATGTTTAGGGCTTAAAATTTGGGTAAAATTGATTTTGAGCATGTATAATGAAATTGGATGATTTAGTATGCTTAATGTGTTTTAATTAATGATTGATTGGATCAATTTGATGAAATGTTGTTTGGAACAAATTTCCCCAAATTTTATATGTTGGCCGAATGGTACATGTGCCCTATGTCTTGGAATTTTTTGATTTTTGATCATTGGATGACTTGAATCAATTGGGAATGTTGATTTAATATTGATTGTGTATTCAATTGGATTGAAATCGAAATCGATTTAAAATTTCCTATGATTGCGAGAGTTATAGCATGTGAATTGGGTTTGATTTTTGATTAAATTGTGTTGGACACGATTTAATGTAAAAGAGCATGATTAGTTGTGTTAATTGATGTTTTAGAAATGTTAATTGGGTAATTAATTGTGTTATACACTTAATGTAATTAAATTGGGAATTTGGAATTTGGTAATTTAATTATGTTGGGCCCATTTTGTGAAATTGGGCTTAAGTGTTGTAATTGGGCTTATTGGGCTTGGTTGTACCAAGTTATGGTTTAGGCAAATTGGTTGGATCCAATTGGGCCCAAAACCGCTTCTATAAAGCCCAAATGCGACTTATGGACCTTTAAAGTTTAATTGGGCCTAATGGGCCAAAATTGATTTCTAGGCTTATGGGGTAACTCCCGGATTGGACTTTGGTTATCGGTTTGACCCGAGTTGACCAAAAGTCCACGCCTTAAGAAATTAATTAAAAGCCCATTGGACTTTAATTGAATTGACGTTGGACGTTAATCGGGCTTTGAGACCGTAACGATTAAATTTGGAATTTAAGTCGTAAAGGTTCGTAATTAAAGTGTGTAGTATTTAATTTGGAATTAAATAAGCAAATTAGAATTGAATGCATAGTAAATTGGATTTAATGATGTAGTTTAATTTAATTCATGAATTCGTACTTTGAGTACTTATTCGAAAAATGAGTTTGACTCGAGCAAAATCAAATCGTTGTTTGAATATTGGATGATCACTAATTATCAGATTAATTAATTTGATTAGATTGATTGATAACATGCTTGTGTGAATACATGGTTGCGATGCATGAATAATGTATATCAGATGGATATTAGATGGGTGAGACAATTTTAGAAATTGTTGTAATAAATTTGATTTATTAATTGGACCTGCGTGTCCAGCCTTATCACCCCTTATTCTTCTTTGTATTCTCTTCTCACCTATTCCACTCAATGTAAATGAGGTTTCTTTAGAAGTGTAGTGTAACGGGTAGAAGAAATATTTGTGCTAGCGGGAGAGAGAAATGGAGAGATTTGATCTAGGATCATTTGTAAAGTATCCATCCGCATATCATTATTAATTTTTATACGCGCTTTTTATGTGTTTAGAATGCATGTTTAAGGGTGTATGATGATGAGACCTTAACAAAGATAATAAATTGGTAGCCAATTTGCACTAGAAAAACCCTCGCAAATATTAAGCGTCTTTCCTTCCATTGAGTGATTCTCACTCAAGATCCGAGACTGGCATTGGCTTGTTGGCCAAAGTCAAGGCCTTTGTCCGTCGAGGATGTGTTTGAATCACGAGAGCTTTGTTCCATATTGGTGTCTTGTCCAAGTTGTGGTTTGTTGGCCAAAGTCAAGACCACTTCTTGTCCATCGACATTGATTACGAAGCTTTCCATGGTCAATGGGTCGCGCTTAACTGGGATCACTAAGTTTGTTGTGCCAAAGCCAAGGCTTAGTTGATTCAGAGGAAAAAGGTTAGGTAATACATTGGATGTATTGGCATATATAAGATATATGTTTCGGACTTGGATGTCCCCCTACCGGATCTAGGAATTGGATTTGAATCCAATCGATCTTAGAGATCTACCTAGTTAATTATCATATAATTTGTTGGCCAAAGTCAAGATTGTGTGATATTTAACGGGATCCTAGCCCACTAGGAACACGGTTTCCCGAGTACTCAACAGAGGGTTAGAGGCTCGCCGAAAGTTAGTGGGAGGCAAGAATTGAATTTGCAATACTCGTTTAATTACTTGTCATACGCGCTCAAAACAAATATCATACGTCAAATACATTAAATGTTAGTTGGACTAATATTTAAATGTTGTTTTTAATAAATAGTTGGACTATATTCAAACTATTCATTTATAGTTGATTTTATAATTGGATTATAGTAATCAATATAATTGAATTTTAATCTATTAAATTATAGTTGATTAAATAGTTGGATTATTGTAATTATTATATTAAATAGTACCAAAATCGTTGATTAAATAGTTGGACTATTAAAATCAAGATAAAATTGAAAGATTGACATTTAAAACATAATCATAGGGAAAATGTATTTAAATGGTTTAATTTTCAAATTGGGAATAATTTCATGATGGTCCTGGAAAATAATAAGTTACTTTATTTGATAAAATAACATATTATGCCTAAGCTCGGAGTTAAGCAAATAGTAGAGCATAATCTTTGGAAGATTTATGTAATGATAACTTTAGTGCTTAATCCATTAAGCTTGTTGCAGTAGACTCCTTAATTTCTGAATCAGAACTAAGGATTAGATTCTTAAAGTATGATACTGAAATTGAAGGATCTTCATAAATCTATCTTTAGATTTTAGAAGTACTAAATTGCAATAGTAAACTCTTGGAGAGTTAATGACTATTCTCAAGGAGATAAAGTCAAAGTTTGTAATTAGGCAAGTAGCGCAAGGCGCACCTTACTTCGATATTCTAGAAACCCGAGGCTTGGCCAAAGGCTTCTGGAATATGAAAAGGGCAAAGGCAAAATCATTATAATCTTATAGGAAGATAAATGACATATCCCAAAATGTCTGTTTAAATTGTGGCAAACGGGATCGCGGAAGCGTGACTGCCGTTTGGACAAAGCAGACATGAAGGAATTGAAGACGAGCAAGGCTCTGACTTCAAATATGTTTGTCAACATTATGTTCACTACTAGTATTAAAATTGGATTTTAAATACTTAGTGTGGAACATAAAATATTGTATTGATGTTCAGAATCTGTTTTGAACAGGATACTGACTTCAATTGAGATTAATCTACGATTCGGAAACGGGACGAAAGTCGCTGTTTTGACCGTAGATATCCAAGTTTAGGAACTACCTTCGGTGTGTACCTAAAATTGGAAACTGTTATAATGTAACTAGTTTGACTAGATACATTATCTCTATATCAGTGTTTAACCCGCTGCGGGTGAACCTTTATATTCTAGAACACTAATGTGTTTCATTATATAAAGATGATATTGAGATAAACACATTAGATGTGAATAACAGAATTATATTTTGAATATAAATAAATCTCAAACGTACAAAATGACAAACAAATAGCTCGAACTGATTTGATCAGAAGAAACTAATTTGTGGCATTGTTGTCTGGGACACAATTAGACAAGAATCGTATATCCACACTTTTGAAGAGTGGGTACAAGGACTGATTTGATTCCAATCAAATAAAGTCTACGAATCTAGTTTATTAGGCAATGTGCCTAAAACACCTTTACTTGGTAAAAATGTAAATGCCACCGATCTGTTAGCCCTAGTTCATAGTGGAGCAAGTGGGACCATGTCTAGCTAGGCTAGAGATTGATATGGATATTTCGTGACCTATACGGATGTGGCATCACGTTATGGTTATGTGTTTATTTTGAAACACAAATCGGAAACTTTTAAATTTCGACACGAAAATAGACAAACAGATCGGCTATAGTATTATCCCATCACGGTAAGACCGTAATGGAAAATACTTAGGCAATAAGTTTCTAATATACTTGAAAGAGTATAGTATTCTTTCAAATGAGGACTCCTCCCGGAACACGTCAGTTTGACGGTATGTCCGAACTGAGTAACCGAATTTTGTTAGACATGATAAGGTTAATCATGAGTCGCTCTGAGCTACCATTTCCTTCAACGGATACACATTAACAGTACAAGAACTTATTTTGAATAAGGTTCCATAAAATCTGTTTGACAGATTTCATATTAGATATGAACGGGAAAGAAACCCAGTTTTCTCATTCCTGATAATTTGGGTATGCTAGGCATATGTTTGGATGATACCAAACTAAAACCCAAATTTGATAAGTGCCAATTGTAGGTTATCCTAGGGATACCATAAGTATAGTACTTATACAACTCACAAGAGAACAATTAGATTGTTGTTCACCATGCGGTTTTCCTAAGAGGAATACCGATATGCAGTGGTAAGTGGGAGGCTAGTAAAACTCGATGAAAATTGGAGTAATACTGTCCAAGGCACCGAATCTTAATGGAACATAAATAGTTCATCAAGGATGAAACTATACCATTAATCTTCGAATACACAAGAACCGCGTAAGTCGGAGAGAGTCAAAAAACAACCTGGGGTATGGGTTTCTGATCTCACCTCATAAAGATGTCTATCTTATTGAGGAATACCAACTGACTACGTAAGAGGAAGTGATACAAGGTATCGACTCCCTATTATGGCAAAGTGCCATATAATCCGAAATGGATTCCATGTATATCAACCAAGTTTGGATACTAGTTGATGTACCGCAAGGCATTGTGCCTATTGGTACTATATAAGTCTTCAAGGAAGACGTACATGGATGGCAACATACCAACGTACTAAGCTAGGCTTGTAGCGAAAAGGTATCGTTATCAACATTATGTTGATTTTGATTCAACCTTTTACCTGTTACCACGGTAAATCCATTTGGATAATGCTTGCTAAAGCTGCATGTTTCATTTGTGAAATATGGCAGCTGGAACGGGAAAATCGCTTTCCTGAAAAGGAAACCTTTTGGAGGATGTTTACAATATCCTGTCGATTTTGTCGTACCAAAACTAGCAAACAAGGTTTGCGGGTTATTCGATCCATGTTTGGATTGAAGCATACATAGGTTCTTGGAATTGTCGTTTTGATGTAATCATAATGGTGTATGATTTAATTCAAAACGAAATGATTCTTGTGTATATAAGAGGGTTAGTGGGAGGGCACTAACAATAAATGTCCTATATAAAATAATGATAATATGTCATTTCTTGGAAATGATATTCCCATAATTACTATCGGTGAAAGCTTGGCTTTCGAGAAAACTCTCCCAGAACCGTACATTGAAAAATATACGCGACCTGGTGTCTCATACGCTTTGAGCATATGGATTCACAAATAGGCCAATCCGAGTGATAGTCACTGGATTGATATTAAGAACATCCATTAGTATCTTAGAGAACTAAGGATGTTGTCTTAATCTGTGGAGATGGAGAACTTGAAGTGACTGGGATCACTATTGCAAGTTTCCTAAACCGATTAAACGACTATAAGTCGAAAACGGTACTATACAGTTTGAATAACGGAACAGTGAGCTGGAAATCTTCCAAGCAAAATACTGTTACCGAATAAACAACAAATGCGGGTTATTGCTGCAGCTGAGGCGGCAATAGAAGCCTTCTGGGTCGATACAAAATCTAATTAGATTAGATATAGTTCTGTTAGCAGCTGAGCTAGGCGTCAGCACAGGCTAAAGAATTAATGGTCTCATCAACGATCCAGATACATACTTCGATATTCATCTGATTCGTTCGGATCATACATCGTGGCGATGTGATGATCGTATAAATCGCATCAGACGATAATCATGCAAATCCGTTGACGAAAGCTTTGTTGGGGTTGGTGCTCAGAGCGCCAATCCGGACCGTATTTATGTCTGATTCATGAATACGAACATCCCCTTATTCCATAATATTACTTATTTATGGTTGCACCTCTTGTTCTTATATACGTATTCGATCTAATTACTATTAGATTGAAACTAAATGTAGTTTAGTGATATGTATCTATTAGACAAAGGCCCGATAATATATAATACAGTACACAGTTACAAAGGGAGTTTGTAATTGACATTGGGAAGTGTCACTGTTATATATATATTATCAAACATAGTTCCTGGTCAAGATTCACTAACACGGGTCGGTTAGTCAAATCCGTAAGACCAGTACATGTCGTATATCGAGACTTGGTCCGATGGTTTATCCCAGTGAACCATGAGTCTGGGGAGACTCGTATAGATGTGTAGGTGTTTATAGTGTATAAACACTGAACGGCTCACCGAAGATTCTTAATGGATGGTACTCCAACATCAATAAGAATCTTCTCGGGTTGAGTAGCATAGTGGTCCTTCGACTTGAGACACCACTGTGGATGTATGAGACATCCTCCACACTTAGATGGCAGTCACGTCACCGATCTATTTAGATCAGACCTCCGCCTGTTCGTTGGGTGTGGATCGATCCTCAGGATATCCTGTGTGTGTCAAGATAGGATCCGTCAGTTCTGTGTACAGAGCATAGGTAGTCCATATATATTTAGCAGTCTGTTAAATCTGTGGCCACAGTATACATCGGAAGTAAGTTCCGAGTGTTATTTAAAGATTGCTAATAGATACGTCGACGAGATAATACCTATAGAGATTTGACGTTTACATCTATATCTCTGGGATTATCTGGATACCTGTGACGGATGGATTATACGTATGCAATGACCTCGACCTGTATGATTTAGCGAGATTATCCGTGATCGTCATAATCTACGGGTGGATAGATTATAGACACGAAATTGGATTTCGTGACGGATATACCTGAATCTAGAGAGTCTCAATAATGAAACATACTCGTAGAGCACTATAGCAACATTTATGAATAATGATGATTATTTATAAATCGTTTAATCGTTAAACGAAAAATACATGCGAACGGGCCGAACCGTCATTTCCTAATTAATGTGTATTTGTATTAATATATGATATTATTAAATACACATTAATAAGTAGTCAAATAAAGGTATTTGACATATATCATTAATATATGTATTTGAGATATTTAAAGTAAATATAATACATATGTTTGATATATTTGTATTTAATTAATATTTAATTATTTAATTGTTAAATGATTAATATAATTAAAATATAAATATATCACCAAATGATAAGTTAGGAAATGATTATAAATGTAAATGTTTGACTTTACATTAAAGGAAAAAGTGTCAAATTGATTTTGACTTCTTAAGATATTTGTTCAAAATTGTTTGAAAAATGAAAATATCTTTTTCCTTATTTTTATCAAAATTCGGCCATGACCTTAGAAATATAAGAGTTATATTTTCTTGGTTGCCTTTGTTGACTTAATTAAATATCTTTAAAGTTGTTTTAGATATTTAACCAAGTTGATCAAATGTAAAGTGAAATAGAATTGAAATTTATAAACTTGTACAAGTCTTGGTGAAATTCGGCCAAGGCATTGTGTGTGCAAGTATATATTGTTTTTCATTTCATTCTTAACCTAATACATTTTAAAAGAAAACTCCATTAATGGAAACCAAAGAAAGCTTGTGAGAAAGAAAGAAGAAACCAAAGAAAACTTGGATTTTAGTAAGTTTCTCCAACTTACTATTAGAAAGGAAAATGTTCCTTAGGATCTAGGCTTTAACATATGATGTTCTTAGGTTATTTCTTTCTTTATTCTTTGTGTTTTTGATGATGGAAGTTTTGATGAAAGTGTAGAGCATGTATGATGAAGGAAGCTTATGGCTATTGTAGTAATAAGTGTTCTTTTATGGTTTTGGAAACCTTGTTGCTAATCTAGAGTTGTTGACCCACTCTTAGATGACCTAGATTTGATCTTGAGTTGTTTCATTGTGTTGAGACTTTGATTGGATGGAAGAAACATGATTGAAGTATTGGATTTAACCAATTTGGTCTAATTTGTCCAATTTGAAGAAATTGAAAAATTAGGGTTCATGACCAATTCCAAATTTGGGGCTTTTCATATATGTTGTGCATTTGGATGTGTATATGATGCATATAAAGTTTCATGTACATTGGATTACATCTTGATGTGTTTTGATGCATGAAATGACAAAGTGCACAAAATGGCACAATTGGAGTGCATTCGGCCATGGGTCCAATTTTGGGCATTTGTGTTGCTTTTGGTGTTTTGATGTTTTGAACATGCTAATTTCATCTTAGAAATGATTTAGAATCATTCAAAATTGATTAGATCAATTTCGGACTAAAATGAACAAAATACCAAGTGTAAAGGTAATTCGGTAAATTCACTTAAATATGATTTATTGAATTTAATTTCATAATTTGATTATTGGATAATTAAATAAATATGTTTATTTAATTAATCCGAGAAAAAATTTTGAAATCGGAAAATTTGATTTTCCACTGCTTCCGCTGCGTTACCGATATTCCCCCTTAAAAACCCCTACAAGCTTTTCTCAGTAATTTGAGCCAACCGTACATAGTTCGGGTGTAAGACACTTGAGTGGCTGGCTATAGGCCAAGTGGGAGATTGTTGGACAATTATGACCCATAGCGTCACTATTTGTACAGATCATGGTGTTGTTGTACAAATTAACTATGTGACAAAAGAGATTGCACTCTTATCATTTGTGATTAGATCACCTAGATATATAAATGATAGGAGGTCCCTATGATTTGTTCCTGGACGGAGAATTATATGAGACAATATCAGTCCACGAAGGATAAATCATTAAATATCCCTAGTCAGAGTATTATCGAGATTGGACATCGATAAATACGTAAAAGACTAGTATTGCACTTGTGCGCGTTGTGAGGGCACAACGACATAGTTCTCATATATTTGGGTATAGGATACTCATGCAAGTGTAATAGGAGGTTGTGTTTTACCGATGGTACGGGAAACAGCTTCGCTCTGGATAGACCCCCTCTGAATTCCATTGGTAGTATGACTATGTGTCTATGGAAGTCCGAAATCAGGGTAGGTGTATTTGGTCTTACCTGAGACTTGCACCGCTAATACTTGCGACAACCAATATACTTTGGTTGCGGTCGTCCAGGGCTTTTACAGGTTCTGTGTACGCCAATGCTGGGTATATTGAGAATCGTAGTGTGTTGGGTGTGATGTCAAGACGGAAGTGTCACTCCAGTCATATGGAGATGATAGTCACGTAGGATAGGGTACTAGTACTCTTAAGTATTGCAGTCATCGGGATAATATGACTAGGTCATAGTTATCCGATTATAGAGACTAGTTACCAGACATCCGACATGTGCTTCGTACGGGGCAGACACAATTCCAGCCCCAGGCCTAGCACGTGATCATCCGATACTGGACAGAAATACACAATACTACGTATACTACGCCTGATATAGATCCTTTATCCTGTAAGGATATTTCTGGAGAATTGGGTAGGCATGGTGCTTTGCTAGAAGCCAACCTTGTCTTGTAAATCGGTATAAACGTAGTAAGAGGTACTTACGTGTTCGGATAGTCCGACGACCCGATTTACTGCCAACATATCCGGGGATCTCATGGGTCGCTTCCCGAAGATTCACCGATGACGTATGACTCGCACTTTTATTAATCTGGGATTAATTAGAAGAGAGAGAAAATTAATCTGAGATTAATTGCGGAGATATTTTATCTAGGATAAAATATCATTTAAAGAGAGAGAACGATTAATTTGGAATTAATCGATAAATTAATATATTCGATATATTAAACGAAATTGGATTTCGACACGAATTAAAATTAGATTTTAATTCGGGAGAACGAGTTAATTTAGAATCAATGGAATTCTGATCAGAGTTACTGTTTATCATGGGTCACTATTCATCTGAATCTTCTTCTCTCGATTCACGTACAACCACCAACTTGTAGTACTCTCCGAGAGCTTCGATTTGGCGGGAGGCACGGGTCGTGAAATGAAGTGAGGAACCGGGATCGACTAACCCATTTCCGCGCATATACCTCTTCATTCTCGCCAGTGTCGGTGATCTGGGGCTGCTTCCGGCCACCACAAGGCGGTGGGGTGGCCAACGCACCCCCTTGACTGGTCGCGCCGGTGCGACCATGGGAGCCCAAACACGTTTGCGGACGTGAGGGTGTGTGTGGGAGATGTGTAATGGCTTTGCCATTTTGGCAATTTCTAAAAACAATGGTATTTATAGTGAAGTTTCTGAAATTTACATTCTGGCCCCCGAAAATTACAATCAGGCCCATGTCATGGAACTTTCTGGAAAATTCACATTTTTGAAGCCTTTCTAATGTAAATTTAGAAAAGTGTTCAACATGAAAGTTATTCGTCTCGAAAACACGAGTCTGATGGTGAAAGAATCAGCTCAATCAGAGTTCATTTGAAAGTTTTATAGCCGAAACAAGAATATTTTACGTGTAGAATGATAAAATCAGAAATCGCGTAACTGGTTCTTGAAACCACGCATTTTCCAACGCGACCAAACTTCACTTTAAAATATTTCGAACTATTTTCCAACTCATAAAACTCTTATTTTTTATTACCATCTTGTTCCAAATCCTTAACTTTAATTCGGAAACCTTCCAACATTATTCTTAACAACTCGGGATATTACACCGATCGAAGATTCTAGAATCTTGAGAACTATAAGGAGGTTCTGTTGTAGGGCTCTCGATGGTTAGTATCAGAGCCACGTTCTTATTTTTCTCAGGGAGGTATATTAAGTATAATATAATAGAGGTGTGTAGAGGCGAAAACCCAACAATCATGACAACACCGACATAAAACTCAAATAATAATATTACTTTAGAATTTGTTAGACTTTCTTTTATTTGCCCTTTTCTCTTGTACAAAAGTTATTTCTTCTAAAATCGAGAATCTTGTAGAATACTTTCAAGTTTCAGAAGATGTTCAAATCAGTTAGTCTTCTATGCCTTTACTTAGTCCGTACCGTATCTAGAGACACAAAAATTCTATTACTTGCAGTATTATAACTCTAGTGTCCACCAGAATACCTACAATTAAAGAATATGTTATATGTCCAAACCTCCAAATTAGACCAGTGCGCTTTAGAGGCGATATCATCTGAGCAGTATGTCACTTTTGAGATTCTTTTAGAATTAATCTTTGGATGGAAAAGAGATGGATATACCAATCTCCATCTTGGCACAGTTTGACTTGCTTTTACCATTCACAAGGAAGAGGATTACCAGTTACTATCAGGTTTGCTTTAATGGATACTAGGTATGTGGAGTACCAACATGCTGTAATCGACACTGTCTTAAAAAATATACACATTGGAAGTGTATTCTTGAAATTTTACCCAAACTTCAACATGTCTTTAAAAGATCTCAACCTTTCTTCATCCTTTAAAGTCTAAATCTAGATCTCTGGAGCCTAACTTCATCTTCTACGGTTGTTACCTTACACCATCAAATAGTCTACAGACTACAAAACCATGTCATGTATATATAGACCTACAACTCTTCTAATGCCTTAATGATTGTAGGAGGCACAAAAGCTATAACTACCATCATCAAGATAGTCAGACAAATCATAAAAGATGAGCTTCAGCAGCTTATGCCTTTAGAATATCTAACCAATTACGAAAAGTTTCACCAAAACATTGAGTCTATCTAAATAGCGGAATCTAGTTTCCACCGACAGAGAGATGGAATTGTTAAAATCATTTTCTATAGCCATCCAATCCCAAGCCGACCCAGTACATCTAGCCAAACAGAGCCAACCCTGTTATGTTCAATAATCACTCTAGTAACTATTCTTATTACTTATCCATGAGGAGTTGAAATTATTGTTCCCTCATTTAAGCCTGATGGATCACCATTATACACAAATAAGATCAATGGTCATTTCATATGAGATCTTCCTGAAGCCCATATGTGTGATCCAGATTGCACATGTCAACATGACTGGCTTGATGATGGTGATGATGACACTCCTAGAAGAAATAGAAAACAAAACCAAAAAGAATCATTCTCCTTGCTGTTAGGGTTAGTGCTCGGAGCGCCAATCCGAATCATATTTATGTCTGATTTATGAATACGAGCAATACATTTTTCCATAATATTACTTATTTATTGTAGCACCTCTTTTCTTTTATTATATATAATCGATCTAATTCATTAGATTGAAACTAAATCATGTTCAGTGATATATATATATATATATTAGACAAAGACCCGATATTATATAATGTAGTGCGCAATTATAACGTAGCTTGTAATTGACATTGAGAAGTGTCACTACTAGAAATATATTATCAAATTAAGTTCCTGGTCAAGATTTAATGACAAGAGTCGGTTAGTAAAATCTGTTGAGACCAGTACATGTTACAATTGACGTTAATATCTATATCTCTAGAATAATCTGAATACTTGTGACGAATGGATTATACGTATGCGATGACCTCGACCTGTATAGTTCAGCGAGTTTATCTGTGGTCGTCATAATTTACGGGTGGGTAAATTATGGACACGAAATTAGATTTTGTGACGGATATGCTTGAACTTAGAGAGTCTCACTAATGAAATAAATTCGTAGAGCACTATGCCAACTTTTATGAATAATACTGATTATTTATAAGTTTTGGTCATTTTCTAATTAATGTGTATTTGTATTTAATATATGATTTTATTAAATACACATTAATTAATTATCAAATTGTGATATTTGACATATATCATTAATAAATGTATTTTGATTATTTAATGTAAATATAATACATATATTTAAGATATTTGTATTTAATTATTTAATTATTTAATTATTAAATGATTAAAGTAATTAAATTATAATATATTTAGTAATGATTTAAGTTAGGAAATGGCATTTTATCATTGGTTACAATTGTCAAGTTCATTAAAGGTTGTAATGAACATATGAAACAAGTAATCTAAAGCCATTTTATTATTATAATATTTGAAGCAAAAATGATAATTTTACCCTCTAGGGTTTCGGCCATATGAAGGGAAGTATAAATTATTTTTGTTTCATTTTTTGAACAAGGTTAAGCTTCCAAAATAAAAATAAAACAAGGTTGAGAGAAAAAGAGAAGAAACAAGAAGAAAAAATGAAGAAAACTTCATGATTTGTAAGTTTTTCCAACTTTTTATTAGAAAGAAAAATGTTTATTTTGTTCTTGGCTACAACTTATGTAGTTCTTAAGTTGTTTCTACTCTGTTGTGTTTGTGTTTTTGATGGTTGGAAGTTTAACGAAAGATGTATGCATGTATGATTAACAAAGTAAGCTTATTAAAGGTGTATAAGCTTTCTTTTGGTCATTTGATGATCTTGTTGCTATTCTAGAGTTGTTAGGCCACTCATTGATGACCTATAATTGTTCTTGAGTTGTTTCAAAGTGGTGAGACTTGTTTGGTGTTGTAGAGATTAGATTAAAGTGTTGGATTTGGTTAATTTGGTTAATTGGACTAATTTGAGAAATTAGGGTTCTTAACCTAAACCAAAATTGGGGCTTTTCATATATGTGATGTATAATAATGTATATATGATGTACATTTAATTTGGTGTTGATTAGATATCATTTAATGTTATTTTGAACAAATTTGGACCAAAATGCAAAATATGAAAATGTAGGGTGCTCTCGGCAATTTTGGGAAATTGTGGGATTTTTGTTGTGAGTTATATTTTGATGTACATGATATGTGTAAATCATTTTGATAGTGATTTGAAATCACTTAAATTTATTTTTGACAAATTGGGACTAAAATGATCAAAATGTAAAGTATTGGGTCTCACGGTAATTTATGATAAATATGATTTTTGGATTAAAAATTCAGTTTTTCTATTTATTGAGTAATTAGAATAAATTGATTTATTTTAATTTCCCAAGAAAAATAATTATTAGAAATAGTTTCGGAGTGAAAATACATGAAAACGGTGAAAAACGGCTTTACCGGGTAACAACTGCCCAAACAATGAACTGGTCATTGTTCGGACAGCCCACAAACTGTCCAAATATTTTTGGGGCTGACCTGGGCAGTCCCCATGTGCATTGGTCGGTCGGTTCGGTCGGAAACATGTTTTATGCTATTTTGTGGAAATTTTCGTAAAAGTTTCGCGGCGTTTCTATATCATTTATGTCGTTATTTGATATTGAATAAATATGTTTAGGTGAAATATGAATAGATTATTAATATTGGATAGATTATTAATATTGGATATTGAATAATTTATTCGTAAGTTTAAAAATTTTAAACTACGATTTCACCCGAATCACGCTTCTTCCGCTGTGTTGCCCTAATGATAAAACCCCAACACTTGCAACCTACAGAAACCTCGTAAGCGAGAAGATCATGAATGTCTTAGTCATTGGATTGGTATCCAACCTTGGGTACATGAAAAAAAAAAAAAAAACTTTTGCCTAACTGTCAGACAGTTTTAGAGATACTATGTGATAAAGAAACAAGTAAAATAAAACCTAAGCTGATTAAGCCATTAGCTCTTCAACATGTTCAACCATGCATGATGTTTCAACCAGAATCACCATCATATCATGCAGATTTCCCATCCCTATCCAAGCAGACAGATCCATAGACAAATGAGGTTTCTAAATCGTTTGTGATGAGAACTACTGTTATGCCGAATGGGCAACCAGAATAACCACAACAGTTTCTAACTGTCCTGAACTGGCAATCTCATAACACCAGAGCTCAAAATATTATTCTACAAAGGATTGATACAAAGATGGATGCAATGGTAACGAGAACAAAAGCTCATGAAAAAGGGTTGGTAGTTTTGTTGCACAAGTTCAGCAGTTGTGCTATAAGCTCCAGCGATAAGTTTCTCTGCTTGATTCAAGTCTTCGACAGATGTTACAACAAATAAATTTTGATTATGAATTTAGCCCAAAAGAAGCTGAAATCAGAAGATTGAAAACTAAATTAGTTAGGATTGAGGCAGACACGGTTCCACAACAACCAATCTTTTTCCTACAATCACCAACTATATTCCCAATATTGGTGTTCATAGGGTCGGGTCAACCCGCGACCCGACCCAACGTGACCCGACGCGACCCACGCGGTCCAAAAAAAATTTGTAAATTTTCAACCCGACCTGAAATTGTCGGGTTGGGCAACGGGTTTGATATTAAAACCTGACCCGACCCTATAGTATTTATATTATTTTTCTAAAAAAAAATTAAAATTATTATTATTATTTTTAAAGTTCTTATTTTTATTTCATTTGTTTATTATTTTGTTGTATTAAAACTTTATATTTATGATAATTTTTTAGACATAAAATAACAAATATTTGTATTTCAAAATAATTAATTCATTAAAAAAATTATGCCGACCCGACGATCCGGCCCGACCCGAACCCGATCGGGTTCCACCTTGGCGTGACCCGACCCGCGACCCGAACTTCTCGTGACCCGACCCGATCGGGTCTCATAAAATTTCAAAAAACCCGACCCGACTCGACCCGTGAACACCCTGAGTTCCCAACCTATCTTACTGTTGAGATATATGCCTTAGAGCTTCATGTAATGTAAACAGAATAATATTTTATGAAATAAAATGATGCACTATTCATTTATCAAAATATTTGTTTAATATCGCATATTGTAAATTATCTTGTTTACCCTGGATTACTTATGTGCCTTTAAACTTAGTGTATGAGTGTCATACACAAGAGGATTTAAGTCTGAAGTTAGTAATTTAAAATAGTCCATAGGGAGCAAACAAAACGGGTACTTTGTTTATGATTTATTAATAGCTACGGTCCATTCTATAATTGTATGGTGACCTTGATCCGGGATAGTCCATATGGAGATAAGTGAATGTAGGCATCTTGTATGATGTGATCATATATGACTTGACCCAGATAGAAATGAGTTTCTTATAATATTCGTTAAATAAAGAAATTCATTTCTATCTACTAGATGGTCATATATGGATTGATCTTAATCCTGAGTGTACTACGAATTCTTGCATGACAGACTATATCCTTTGATCTACAAAGGTGAGGTTGGTGTAGCAATCCCGATTAATAGCTACGTACTTTGGGGACATGGTTTGGTACGTAGCTGATGACGTTTTACATATATATGAAGTTCACTCCTTCTTGCGAGAAGTAGATGTGTGTCTTCCTTAAGGGTTGATTCGGTACTTGAACGGTTAGAGCGCTCGAGTCTTTCTATTACGAATAGAAAGATTAACATTCATAATGATTAGAGGGGTATAACGAACATTATCACCTGACTCTAATTACGAGATACTCGTGAAGGGCCAATCCATATGTAATGACTATATCGATGAACACCGACGTGATTTGACTTAATTTATCTATATGCGTCAATGAGATTGCAACTTCAGGTTCTTAGTGGAATAACCCAGAGTTAATAATTCAAAATATTTAATTAAAAGCTTAATTAATATTTCGAGATTATTGGAGCTCAGAACCGTAGGTCCATTTGGTCCCTGTGCGAGCTCGATATACTGTAGCATATTAAATATAATTGGATAGTCCAATTATATACTCATATATGTAAATATTATTAATATGATTAATAATATTATTTTGTCATACTTTAAACTATATGTTAAATTTAATATATAGTTTTTATAATTATATGATAATTAAACGCATGTCATTAAATTATATATGATATAATTTAATAAAGGTTAAATTTGGAATTTCTAAATTTGGGTTTTGGAAACCCTTGGATTGGTTTTGGAAGTTACACATTTTAAAAGGTGATAACTTTTTCTTTTTTGTAACATCGTTTCCTTTATGGAAAGTAAATGATATGTTACAAAAATTTTGAAAAAAATCAAAAGGTGGCCGACAATATGCAAGGGTTATGGTTGAGTTCAAGGGTTTGTTTGATTTTAGAAATTAAAAAACCTAGGTATATAAAGAAAATTAGATTCCCTTTTAACCTAAGCCTCTCATTCTAACCCTAGCCACCCTTTCACTTGTTCTAAGAATTCTCTCAAGTGTTGAGAAAAGAAAAAGAAGAACAAAAACCAAAACCAAAAGAAAACCTTGTGTGATACTTGATCTCTAAAGAGTTTAGAGATATGATTGTGAGTGTAGCCCACCCTACTTTTTGTTGGTGATGAGATATAGCACGAAAGACCTTTTGGTGTCGAATAAAAACTCATCATCTCATTCTTCAAATATACCTTAAGGCAGTAACCAATTTTCTACTCACTGCCGCACACAAAAAGTTTGTAACGGCGCTCAGTTTGAATTTATTTAAAGCCAGAATTTTTGGGGGTAATTCATGGGTATTTTAGGACTGTGCTGGGGTTGATTTTCACTGAAAAATCAGACCTGAAACTCAGTGATAATTGAAGTACACAAGGGCTGATTTAGGCAGTGAGCTGGGCCCATATCGGGTCCAAAACAGTCTAAATTTTTACTGTTGTTCGGGGGCTATTTGGGGACTATTCTGAGGCCGAACTTTTATCAAAAACAGAAGTAAAATTTCAGTGGGAGAGCTCGTCTCATTCGGCATTAAGGAGAGAATGGCAGAAAAATTTTCTAGTTCGATCCCGGGTGCCTAACGTGTTTCCGCTGCCTTAGGAAAGTGGTTCCTACAATTGGCATCAAGAGCGAGGTTGAAAAGTATTTTTAACCCTTATTTTTTTAATTTAAAGTTACTGTTTTTATTTATTTATATGAGTTATAAATAATAATATGCATGTTTAGATGAGTAGGCATAAAATAGTATTCATGAGGTGAATAGTTTTTGTTGATTCATATGATGCATGGATTCTTACATTGGTCGTAAATTTTTCCGGCTCTTATTTTTTATGTTGGTTTTGGTTTTGGGATGTAAAGCCATAATGACATTTTTTTACAAATGCTGTAAATTAATTTTCCTATGTAAAATTTCATTTTGAAATTTGGAGCACCGAAGTCGCAAAAGGAGCCAACGCCACCTTGGAGCGAGATTTGAAAACCAATGGATGGATTAGGAATTTTTGTACTAATTAGATTAGTATAGGAAAAAATAAGAGTCCGGTCAATGCAAAATAATTTTTATGTTGTATGTACGTTTAATTCAAAATGCTTGAATAACATGTCATATAGCTTAGGGTGCATACTCTTGCATTTTCACATGCCATAACATGCTTTGGATGCATATATATTCTAGACATAAAATATAATTTTATGTGACTTAAAATGGTTAAATTAGAATATGGTGTGCATGGAAAACGATTAATTTGATTAATTGGTTTTAATAGTTTAAAATTGGAAATTCTAAAATAATGAGCTTAATTAGTGCATCATAAATTTTATTGCTATTTAGGATGGAAACCCGGACGTAAATTCTATAACCGATTCCAAATGGACGGTAATGTGGTCTGCATTTGGGATACAACTCCACACACCATTGGATTTTATAACGAACTTAGATTAATTAAATGGTTTAATTAAAATTTTGACCACTTTAGAATTTTAATTTTAAACATGTTAGTGTTCCAATATTTTAAAAGTTAAAATATAATAGGTCACTAAAACTGCCTGAATTAAATTAGTTTAATTTGAGTAAATGAATTATTAGAGACTAATGAATATTAGTGAGATAAATTTTAAGAGTTAAAATTGGTAAGGTCACTAATAGTGGTCTAGTGTAAATAAAAGTTATGATTTAGCCGCCATAAATTTATTCACACTAGTAAAATAAAATATTATATATTTTAAAATAGAAATCTTAATTTTAAAATAATGATCGGGAGAGGGATATACTGTCGTATATTCCGCGATCTCCGTTGTTAATCCGAAAATGTGAGATTCAAAAGGCTCCTCGAGATGGCTTTGTTTTCGTCCTCCTACGGATGATGTCCATTTTGGATCAATATCAAGTTTGGATTTCGAGAGGATAGGGACTCTAGATGAATCTAGTGAACTGATCTACCCTACGGCGGTACTTCACTAGTTAAGTCCAAGGGTTCCGAAACGACGGGTCACACTCACAAAGGAATGATTAAATGTTAATCAAAATTCCTTGATCAAATCAAACGGTGGTTGGTTAATATAGGATTAAAAGTTATTCCCGTATATATTAATCAATTGTGATTGTCTCGATCTATTATGTAAATACTTGACCTACCTTACAACGACACTTATTTGTGGGATGATAGATTTCTCTGGTAGTGTAATTCTCTTAGGTTTCTAATTTATTATTCATGGTTCATGCATCATGTTTAATTTTATGCAAAAATATTTGATAATTTTAATATACGATGAATGAATGTTAAATGAATGTTTATTTTATTTTCAGCCATGGTTTCTCTAATTATTTCCATTCTCTCCAATGATAAATTAATGGGAGAAAACTATGTTAAATGGAAAAGTAACATGAACGCTATCCTGATATGTGAAGACCTAATGTTTGTCCTGACGGAGAACTGTCCTCTCGAGCCGGCCAGAAATGCTGGCCAAGCTATGCGCGACACCTATCAAAAATGGGTCACGGCTAATGAAAAGGCTCGCTGCTACTTGCTAGCAGGGATGTCCGAGGTTCTTGCTGCAAAGCATGAGCCTATGACTACAACATCTCAGATGATATAGTCATTGCATGGTATGTTCAAGCAGCCTTCAGAGCGTCAACGTCATGAAGCCATGGTCTCAGCGATGACTGCTAGGATGAATGATGAGACATCAGTCCGAGAGCACGTCTTGAGAATGATGACCTATCTCAATATAGCTGAAACCCGTGACGCTCGTATTGACGAGCGAAACCAGGTGACCATGATCATGGAAACTCTTCCGAAGAGTTCTCTATAATTTAAAAGCAACTATGTTATGAACAAGTTATCTTTTACTTTGACCCAACTGCTGAATGAGCTCTCTCATTACGAGTCCATGCTTGTTGATCCTCGTAAGCCCAGTGCCGAGGCAAATATTGCCAAGTCTTCTAAATCTACAAAGAATAAGAAGAATAACATTGTGAAGGTTAAGGCTAAGCCTATGAAGAAGAAGAACAAGAAAGGTTTCAAGGATGCCAATCATAAGGGAAAATGTTTCCACTGCAACAAAGACGAACATTGTAAAAGGAACTGTCCTAAATACCTTACCGTGCTGAAAGAGAAGAAGGCTACAGGAAAATATAATTTACTTGTTATCAAATCTCTATTAGTGGGGGATGATAAATCCGCATGGATTGTTGATTCTGGGCAGTGAGCTGGGCACATTTCGGGGCCAAAACAGTCCAAATTTTCATTGTTGTTCGAGGACTGTTCCGATGCTGAAATTTTATAAAAAATAGAAGCAAAATTTCAGTGGGAGAGATGGTCTCATTTGGCTTTAAGGAGAGAAGGGCAATTTTTTTTTAATCCGATCCCGGGTGCCTAACGTGTTTCCGCTGCACTAGGAAATTGGTTCCTACACCTACCACCACATACAATCCATTTTATCAATCGCCATCTTTTCCTGAACTATCTAAATCTTTAAAAATGATCCATGAGATTTTCCAACGGTGGGAAACTCAAAGACCTCAAAGAACATGATTAGACCTAATCCTAAGGTTTAATCTCATGAGTCATTTTTTAAGCTACTTTCATCATGCCATTATTAGTTTTGAGAAAAATATCACAGCTTAAATTGTTGGGTTCTCTAAGAACAACCTAGGATCAATTAAGCATATAAGATGTGTGAATAAACAAAGTAAGATAGCGGAAAGTACTCACTTTGATCGGCTAAGAGGATGTAGGAGATAACAAAATTTTCCAACCTTTGTGTTGTGCTCCAAGCTCTCCTTTGCATGAATGATGAGCTCCAAGCTTTGAATCTTGAATTCCAAACTCATGGGAATGGTTTCCCTATCACCTTAGAAGACTCTTTTAGTGATAGCTAAGGAAGAAATTTACAACAAAAACTTCCATTTGGTCCCATGTAACTCACGACAATTGTGAGAAATGGAGAGGGATAGTCACGCCCAAGGCCATGAAAGAGAGAGTGAAAATTGTGCTAAGTCAAAATGATTTCAAAAATCAAAGACATATATCAAAACCTTAGTTAGTAAAATGTCTTTCACCTTATCAAGTTTGTGTAAGAAACAAGTTATCTCCAACAACTTACATCAACCAAAAAGTTAGATAAAGTTGACTAGGTGATGTGACTTGTGTGGGCCCCACTTTAATTCAAAATCCGAGTGGGCCCGCAAACACATTCCGAGCTCAGGTTCGTTAATTCCGAATTAACAAATTATCCGTTGCGACGTAATTAAATCAAATTTAATTAAATAATTATGCTTAGCAAAATTATTATTAAAGTCGCTCGCGAATTAATTCTAAATTAATTCGTTCGCCCGAATTAAAATCCAATTTTAATTCCGTTATGAAATCTAATTTCATTTAATATATCGAATATATTATTTAATCGATTAATTCCAAATTAATCGATCTCTCTCTCTTCTAATAGAATTTTATCCCAGATAAATTCTCTCCGTAATTAATCCTAGATTAATTTTCTCTCTCTTATAATTAATCCCAGATTAATTATGTTTGAGTCATACGTCATCGGTGAATCTTCGGGAAGCGACCCATGAGATCCATGGATATGTTGGCAGTAAATCCGGTTATCGGACTATCCGAATACATGCGTACCCGGTACCACGTTCTTACCGATTTACAAGACATGGTTGGCTTCTAGTAAAGCGTCGTGCCTACCCAATTCTCCAGAAATATTCTTTTAAGGAATATGTAATCTATGTCAGGCGTAGTATACGTAGTATTGCGTATTGCGATCCAGTATCGATATCACATGCTAGGCCTAGGGCTGGAATTGTGTCTGTCCCGTACGAAGCATATATCGGATCTCTGGTAACTAGTCTCTATAATCGGATAATCATGACCTAGTCATATTATCTCGATGACTGCAATACTTAAGAGTACTAGTTCCGTATCTTGTGTGATCATCATCTCTATATGAATGGAGTGATACTTCCATCTTGACATCACACCCAATACACTACGATTCTCAGTATACCCAGAAGAGGCGTACACAGAACCTGTTAAAGCTCCGGACGACCAAAACCAAAGTATGCTGATTGTCGCAAGTATTAGTGATGCAAGTCTCAGGTTAAGACCAAATACACCTACCCTGATTCGGATTCCCATAGACACATAGTCATACTACCAATGAGATTCCGATGGGTCTATCCAGAGCGAAGCTATTTCTGTACCATCAGTAAACAGTACCTCCTATTAAACTTGCATGAGTATGTAATACCAAAATATACGAGAACTATGCCGTTACGCTTCCATAACGCGCACACGTGTAATACTAGTCTATTCCGCATTATCGATGTCCAGTCTTGATAATACTACGACTAGAGATATTTAATGATTAAACCTTACGTGGATTAATATTGTCTCATATCTTATTAATCCGGTACTAAACATATAGACTTTTATCATTTGTATATCCCGGTAATCCAATTACAAATGATAAAATAGCAATTTCCTTTGTCACATAGTTTATTTGTACAACAACACCATGTTCGGTACAAATAGTGATGCTATGAGTCATAATTGTCCAACATAAATTAGGCCAAATAATCATGCAATAAATTCATAAAATATGATACAAATTTAATTATACATAACATAATCGTGCTTTAAGACTAGGATAACATATTTAAGGCTCTTATATCAATGATGAAACATATCCAAATTAGCATGTAACAAATCCATGAACTTAGCCACCAAGAAACCTAACATATATTAGTATATTACTAGTCTAGTTGACGAATAAATCCAAATAATCATAATATAATTACTAACCTTTATTTATTTATTTAATTTTTTTTTTTTATAGAGAATTCATTTAATATTAACAAAATACTTAAACTAAGTTATAAGAACTAATCCCATATTTAATACAGGGAAATTAAGTTAATTCCTCATTTCCATCAGAGGAGTTACTTAAATTCCCCATACATCCAACACATGGATTGGTCGGGAGATGAATAGCCCCACTATATCCCATACCCAATAATAACAATTAAAATAAAAAAGCAAGGAAACGAAAATCAAAACACAACACGCTTGATTTTTTTTGAAGTGCCCAAATGCGTGGTTTGTTTCTTATTGATATATGATTTAGGATTTCATTTTGAGGTATTGGGTTGTGTTTTTTATAAAAATGTAGGATAATCAGAGATTTTCTTACTCTACTTAAATCTGAAAAAAATAATTTGACGGTGAAATTTCTAAATAATTTTTAAAAAAAAATCAAACCACAACACGAAGCGTCGAAGTGAACCTTTTGTGTTAGCTAAAATTGATCCGACTCTCGTCTCTGTAGTCATAATAAATGTCATATAGATTATTTAAAGTTTTATTGGTAAACTAGAATAAAATTTGTTTTATTTATAAATTCAAATATATAAACAAAGAAGCATAAAAGGTTTTTTCTGGGTATCTTTGCTTTTGCTTTTCTGTCTTCCATTTTCTTTGTTTATACGCTTACTTGCCGTCTCTTTTCGTCTTCTACTGTCCGAGATCTGCTTCTCTGTCTCTCTCTCATTCGAGCTCAAACACTTCCCACAGAACAGGTAATATTATTTTTTTCCATCGTATTCATTCCCTGATTTGTATCTTCCATTTGATCTGTAATTTTTGTTATGTGTTGTTGATATTTTGAAAATCCGGTTCAAATCCATGTTACAAAATCTAATTTTTTTTTTTAATGTTGCATATTTGTGTTTGTATTTTAAGGCTCTTTTGCTGGGGTTTTGTGCATTTTTTTGGGTTATTGAATTAGGGTTTGTTATTTCAGCGGTTTTCTTACTCGTGTAGGTGTTCTTGTTTCTGAGTATTTTTCCTTTATTAAAATCCCTGTCTTGTAGTAGATTGATGTTCATTATAATTCTCCTATCTGGTGTTTATGCTTACTATGTATGATTTTTTCTTTTATTCGTTTAACTTGGATCGAGTATAAATTTGATGGGAAGATTTTTATTTATGGATTGATGTTTCTTTAACATGTTTTAATGCTTTTCTGCTAAGAAAACTGACTAAAACTGTTTTGTCTTTGCTAAGGCCTAAGATTCGGCCTGTGCCGATTTGATGCTTAACTCCCTACGGTACTTATTATTTTTAGGGAATGTTTTTTTTTTTTTTTTTTTTTTTTTACTTATAGAAACACTTTGAATGTGAAGTTCTTCTGAAGTCAAAATACAGTACAAACGAGATATCCTGTACTAATTTTATCATTTTAAACTTAATCTGGTGCTAGTAAAGGCTTCTGTTTTGATGTATTTAGTTTGTCTGGGTTTGTGAATTTGCTAGTTTATTGAATTAGTATTCTTGTTTTTAGAAATGGTTGTAATTTAGAGTTTATTTCTTGGTGGAAGTTTCTGATTGATTTTTTCTAATGGCCCTTGTTATACATATTAATAATTATTATTATATTTCTGCATCTAAATTTTTTAATTTGTAGATATTTGCTAATATTTGGGTTTTCAATTGATGTATAGAATCTATAGATGGCAGCGCAAGAAGGCAGTCCGAATCCTAGTGCTCAAGTTGTTGGCAATGCCTTTGTGGAGCAATACTACCATATTCTTCATCAATCCCCAGGATTGGTTCACAGATTTTATCAGGATTCCAGTTTGCTAAGCCGTCCAGACAGCAATGGTTCTATGACAACAGTGACAACCATGCAAGTAGGTTTATTAGGAATTAATAAAACTCTAATATACGCAATTTGGTATTGAGAAATATAAATTTTTTACATCTTCTGTATGATGCTGCTATCAACTTTGCATTGATCCCGCTCCACTAGGTAAATAGAGTATTTGTTGGATGATGGTAAGATCTGGCTGATACCCGTTGAGGTATCCCATCACTGCACGACTAAACCAAGTCGTTTGGCCCGAGTGCAGGGATCTTATCTGATGGTTACTGAGTAGTTTAATTGAACTTGTAATGGTCGAGTAGATTATAATGGGATCTGCCAAGTGTTCTGTGTATATCATCATGTTGTTGATTCTGATAGTTGACTTTCGTTGGATAGTGCTATGTGCTTGCATATTTTTTAAAAATGAGTTATAAATTTCATAATTTTCCAGCATTCGGTGATCCATAGAGCATCTAGTCAAAGACTGGATTGTTTGAGATTTCTTCCTTTATGAACATTGTCTTTACTAGGATTACTTTCCAGTTTAATGGAACTGAATTGCAGTTATGAATTTTACACTTGCTTTATAAATTGATGGACAAATTTCATTTTTACCTTGGAACAGGCAATCAATGACAGGATTTTGTCCTTGAATTATGAAGACTACACAGCAGAGATAAAAACTGCAGATGCCCAAGAGTCATTTGAGAAAGGGGTGATTGTTCTTGTGACTGGATGCTTGACTGGAAAGGACAATGTGAGAAAGCGATTCACACAAACATTCTTTTTAGCTCCTCAGGACAAAGGCTATTTTGTCTTCAATGATGTCTTTAGATTTGTTGAGGAGAGTGAATCATTGCAAAACAATTCCGACTCAGTTAATACCGTTGATGAAAATGCTCCAACATCCAATGTGACTCAGTCAACAGGTTGGAATAACTATATTCTCATAAAGTTTCCTTTTAGGATTTACTTAAGAATTGGTATAAAATTCCTTTTGTATTTGTTACCAGAGCATCCCCTTGCTGGTGATCATGATCATGATCATGATCATTTACCAGGAGACCAATCAATTGCCATTGAGGAGGAAGATCTTGATTATGGTCCTGAAGTCTATGATCCTTCTGAAAAGGAGGAAGGATCAGTGGTTGAAGACGAAATTGTGGAACCCCCGACTAATTCAGTTCAGAATGAAATTCATGCATATGTACATTCAGCTCCAGTGGCCCAGGAGGATGCTTCTGTGAAGAAATCATATGCTTCAATTGTGAGTTGATTGCTACCTGTTCTATATTTAATTTCAGCTGTTTTGTGGAGTATATGGTGTTGACATATTTTGTGACAATTATTAAACTGTCTTGAGTTTCATACAGGTGAAAGTGATGAAAGGTAATAGTGTATCCAGTGCAGCATATGTTCCTGCCCTAAAAGCAAGACCCGCACCTGCAGATGCTGATCAACAATCACTTGGTCTGGCAAAACCTGCTCCTGCACATGAGGTTTTAGCTCACAGTAGTGACAGTGCTCCTGAAAGTAGCAATGTTAATGAGGAAGGTATGCATGTATAACTTTAAATCGAAAGAATCTAACTAAACTTTAGGATACTTGCTGTATGAAACATGCATGTGAAATCACTTGGAACAAATTCACATGTGTCCTATTGGGGAATAATTTATGGCGCGAAGGCAACATGTTGGTTCTGTTAAAATCAAATTTTTTTCCGTATATAGTATACCGTGATGAGGATGTGTTAATTCTTATTTTTCTGGTTTCAAGAGTTATATTTTACCCAAATATTACTCATTACAGCTGAAGGTTGTTCCATATATGTACGGAATTTGCCTTTTAGTGCAACACCCACAGAACTTGAGGAGGCATTTAAAAAATTTGGACCTATTAAGAAAAATGGCATCCAAGTCAGAAGTAACAAGGTTTGCCGTATATAATATTTGTGTCTTTACACCCAAATGAAATTCTTTGATGTATTGTTTATGGTTCCTGTATTTGTGTCCTGCAGCAAGGATATTGTTTTGGCTTTGTTGCATTTGAGACACCAGGCTCAGTGCAGAGTGCGATTGAGGTATTCTGTCTTTTCTTTCTCACCTTGTTATCAAAAATTGTGTTTGTTGTTTACTGCACCAGTAGTACTTTCATTAAAGTTTGAATCTCTGTTGAACATCGTGTATGTGCTCTTTCTAGTTTCTGTTCAAGATTAACATCTATTTGACTGTTTCTCTTTTTATCTAGGCACATTGTTTGTAAATACTAGTTGTTTTTTATGGACTATTTTAAAGTTAACGACTACACATCTAGATGCAGAATAATTTTCACCCTTTTCAGGATACCTGCTCCACTCTTGTACCTGTTTTTGGATGATTAATATTTAGTATGCCTAAGGGGAGAGATTTTGGGGAGCGGGGGGAGGCATCATCTTTACATGGGTTTTAGGCTACTCTTCGGAGATACCTTTTATGGCTTTCTCTGGAACTGTCCCTGTTATTGTACATGAACTGCTATTCGATTAACTGGTTCAGAACAATATGTCCACCGGTCCACCCTGATAGTGAGTCAATTCTATTTGCGTGCATCCATCAATTTCTTTTATTTTGTTCCACTGGAATGTTGTGTTTGTCATATCAGGGTATTATCTAAGGTCTGTAGACTAAATTTCAATATTTTCTTAACATTAGAAGTGACGGTCTACAGATTTTATTATTATTATTTTCATTTTTAAGGAAATTTTTAATATAGCTGGTATCCGTCCAGACTCCAGACCAGATTCATTTCAGTAACGATATTTGGGGGATGCATTGAGTTACATTATTGAATATCTGAAACCTGTCATGGGTAATTTAAGGGTTTTAGAATTTTATCTTCTAGCAAGTGGTTTTATGACATAGAATAGCATGTCTCCAGGCTCATTTTAGTACCATATTTTGGGAATTTGCCG